>CM042974.1:6918022-6958535 GCA_023678885.1 Pogostemon cablin
AAAATATGCATCATGATGAAGGAAACGAGCATCATGATGAAGAAAATGAGCGTCAAGATGTAGGAAATGAGCCTCATGATGAAGAAATATGCATCATGATGAAGAAAATATGCATCATGATGAAGAAAATATGCATTATGATGAAGAAAATGAGCATCATTATAAACAAAATGAGCATCACGATGTAGAAAATATGCGTCATGATAAAGAAAATATGCATCATGATGAAGGAAACGAGCATCATGATGAAGGAAATGAGAATCAAGATGAAGAAAATATGCATCATGATGAAGAAAATATGTATCATGATGAAAAAAATATGCATCATGATGAAGGAAATGAGCATCATGATGAAGAAAATGAGCATCATGATGAAGAAAATATGCATCATGACGAAGAAAATATGCATCATGATGAAGAAAATATACATCATGATGAAGAAAATGAGTGTCATGATGAAGAAAATGAGCACCATGATGAAGAAAATATCATCATGACGAAGAAAATATGAGCATCATGGAAAAGAAAATATGCATCATGATTAAGAAAATGAGCATGATGATGAAGGAAATGAGCATCATGATGAAGAAAATATGAGCATCATGGAAAAGGAAATGAGCATCATGAAGAAGAAAATATGCATCATGATGAAGAAAATATGTATCATGATGAAGAAAATGAGCATCATGATGAAAAAATATGCATCATGATTAAGAAAATGAGCATTATGATGAAGAAAATATGCATCGTGATGAAAAAAATATGTATCATGACGATGAACATAAGCATCTTAAAGATGAAAATATGTATCATGAAGAAAAAAATATGCATCATGATGAAGAAAATGAGCATCATGATGAAGAAAATGAGCATCATGATGTAGGAAATGAGCGTCATGAATAAGAAAATAAGCATCATGATGAAGAAAATATGCATCATGATGTAGAAAATGAGCATCACTATGAAGAAAATGAGCATCATGATGAAGAAAATATGCGTCATGATGAAGAAAATATGCATCATGACGAACGATACGAGCATTATGATAAAGAAAATGAGCTTCATGATGTAGGAAACGAGCCTCATGATGAAGAAAATATGCATCATGATGAAGAAAATATGCATTAAGATGAAGAAAATAAGCATCATTATAAACAAAATGAGCATCATGATGTAGAAAATATGCGTCATGATAAAGAAAATATGCATCATGATGAAGGAAACGAGCATCATGATGAAGGAAATGAGAATCAAGATGAAGAAAATATGCATCATGATGAAGAAAATATGTATCATGATGAAAAAAATATGCATCATGATGAAGGAAATAAGCGTCATGATGAAGAAAATGAGCATCATGATGAATAAAATATGCATCATGACGAAGAAAATATGAATCATGATGAAGAAAGTATGCATCATGATGAAGAAAATGAGCACCATGATGAAGAAAATATCCATCATGAGGAAGAAAATGAGCAACATAACAAAGAAAATATGCATCATGATTAAGAAAATGAGCATCATGATGAAGGAAATGAGCATCATGATGAAGAAAATATGGGCATCATGGAGAAGGAAATGAGCATCATGAAGAATAAAATATGCATCATGATGAAGAAAATATGTATCATAATGAAGAAAATGAGCATCATGATGAAAAAAATGAGCATCATGATGAAGAAAATATACATCACGATGAAGAAAATGAGCATTATGATGAAGAAAATATGCATCGTGATGAAGAAAATATGCATCGTGATGAAGAAAATATGCATCTTGATGACGAAAATGAGCGTCATGATGTAGGAAATGAGCGTCATGATGAAGAACATGAGCATCATGATGAAGAAAATATGCATCATGTTGTAGAAAATGAGCATCACTATGAAGAAAATGAGCATCATGATGAAGAAAATATTCGTCATGATGAAGAAAATATGCATCATGATGAAGGAAACGAGCATCATGATGAAGAAAATGAGCGTCAAGATGTAGGAAATGAGCCTCATGATGAAGAAATATGCATCATGATGAAGAAAATATGCATCAAGATGAAGAAAATATGCATTATGATGAAGAAAATGAGCATCATTATAAACAAAATGAGCATCACGATATAGAAAATATGCGTCATGATAAAGAAAATATGCATCATGATGAAGGAAACGAGCATCATGATGAAGGAAATGAGAATCAAGATGAAGAAAATATGCATCATGATGAAGAAAATATGTATCATGATGAAAAAAATATGCATCATGATGAAGGAAATGAGCGTCATGATGAAGAAAATGAGAATCATGATGAAGAAAATATGCATCATGACAAAGAAAATATGCATCATGATAAAGAAAATATATACATCATGATGAAGAAAATGAGTGTCATGATGAAGAAAATGAGCACCATGATGAAGAAAATATCATCATGAGGAAGAAAATATGAGCATCATGGAAAAGAAAATATGCATCATGATTAAGAAAATGAGCATCATGATGAAGGAAATGAGCATCATGAAGAAGAAAATATGGGCATCATGGAGAAGGAAATGAGCATCATGAAGAAGAAAATATGCATCATGATGAAGAAAATATGTATCATGATAAAGAAAATGAGCATCATGATGAAAAAATATGCATCATGATTAAGAAAATGAGCATTATAATGAAGAAAATATGCATCGTGATGAAAAAAATATGTATCATGACGATGAACATATGCATCTTAATGATGAAAATATGTATCATGAAGAAAAAAATATGCATCATGATGAAGAAAATGAGCATCATGATGAAGAAAATGAGCGTCATGATGTAGGAAATGAGCGTCATGAATAAGAAAATAAGCATCATGATGAAGAAAATATGCATCATGATGTAGAAAATGAGCATCACTATGAAGAAAATGAGCATCATGATGAAGAAAATATGCGTCATGATGAAGAAAATATGCATCATGACGAAGGATACGAGCATTATGATAAAGAAAATGAGCTTCATGATGTAGGAAATGAGCCTCATGATGAAGAAAATATGCATCATGATGAAGAAAATATGCATCAAGATGAAGAAAATAAGCATCATTATAAACAAAATGAGCATCATGATGTAGAAAATATGCGTCATGATAAAGAAAATATGCATCATGATGAAGGAATCGAGCATCATGATGAAGGAAATGAGAATCAAGATGAAGAAAATATGCATCATGATGAAGAAAATATGTATCATGATGAAAAAAATATGCATCATGATGAAGGAAATAAGCGTCATGATGAAGAAAATGAGCATCATGATGAATAAAATATGCATCATGACGAAGAAAAAATGCATCACGATGAAGAAAGTATGCATCATGATGAAGAAAATGAGCACCATGATGAAGAAAATATCCATCATGAGGAAGAAAATGAGCAACATAACAAAGAAAATATGCATCATGATTAAGAAAATGAGCATCATGATGAAGGAAATGAGCATCATGATGAAGAAAATATGGGCATCATGGAGAAGGAAATGAGCATCATGAAGAAGAAAATATGCATCATGATGAAGAAAATATGTATCATAATGAAGAAAATGAGCATCATGATGAAAAAAATGAGCATCATGATGAAGAAAATATACATCATGATGAAGAAAATGAGCATTATGATGAAGAAAATATGCATCGTGATGAAGAAAATATGCATCGTGATGAAGAAAATATGCATCTTGATGACGAAAATGAGCGTCATGATGTAGGAAATGAGCGTCATGATGAAGAACATGAGCATCATGATGAAGAAAATATGCATCATGTTCTAGAAAATGAGCATCACTATGAAGAAAATGAGCATCATGATGAAGAAAATATTCTTCATGATGAAGAAAATATGCATCATGATGAAGGAAACGAGCATCATGATGAAGAAAATGAGCGTCAAGATGTAGGAAATAAGCCTCATGATGAAGAAATATGCATCATGATGAAGAAAATATGCATCAAGTGAAGAAAATATGCATTATGATGAAGAAAATGAGCATCATTATAAACAAAATGAGCATCATGATGTAGAAAATATGCGTCATGATAAAGAAAATATGCATCATGATGAAGGAAACGAGCATCATGATGAAGGAAATGAGAATCAAGATGAAGAAAATATGCATCATGATGAAGAAAATATGTATCATGATGAAAAAAATATGCATCATGATGAAGGAAATGAGCGTCATGATGAAGAAAATGAGCATCATGATGAAGAAAATATGCATCATGACGAAGAAAATATGCATCATGATAAAGAAAATATACATCATGATGAAGAAAATGAGTGTCATGATGAAGAAAATGAGCACCATGATGAAGAAAATATCCATCATGAGGAAGAAAATATGAGCATCATGGAAAAGAAAATATGCATCATGATGAAGAAAATGAGCATCATGATGAAGGAAATGAGCATCATGATGAAGAAAATATGAGCATCATGGAGAAGGAAATGAGCATCATGAAGAAGAAAATATGCATCATGATGAAGAAAATATGTATCATGATGAAGAAAATGAGCATCATGATGAAAAAATATGCATCATGATTAAGAAAATGAGCATTATGATGAAGAAAATATGCATCGTGATGAAGAAAATATGTATCATGACGAAGAACATATGCATCTTGATGATGAAAATATGTATCATGAAGAAAAAAATATGCATCATGATGAAGAAAATGAGCATCATGATGAAGAAAATGAGCGTCATGATGTAGGAAATGAGCGTCATGATGAAGAAAATGAGCATCATGATGAAGAAAATATGCATCATGATGTAGAAAATGAGCATCACTATGAAGAAAATGAGCATCATGATGAAGAAAATATGCGTCATGATGAAGAAAATATGCATCATGACGAAGGATACGAGCATTATGATAAAGAAAATGAGCTTCATGATGTAGGAAATGAGCCTCATGATGAAGAAAATATGCATCATGATGAAGAAAATATGCATCATGATGAAGAAAATAAGCATCATTATAAACAAAATGAGCATCATGATGTAGAAAATATGCGTCATGATAAAGAAAATATGCATCATGATGAAGGAAACGAGCATCATGATGAAGGAAATGACAATCAAGATGAAGAAAATATGCATCATGATGAAGAAAATATGTATCATGATGAAAACAATATGCATCATGATGAAGGAAATAAGCGTCATGATGAAGAAAATGAGCATCATGATGAATAAAATATGCATCATGACGAAGAAAATATGCATCACGATGAAGAAAGTATGCATCATGATGAAGAAAATGAGCACCATGATGAAGAAAGTATCCATCATGAGGAAGAAAATGAGCAACATAACAAAGAAAATATGCATCATGATTAAGAAAATGAGCATCATGATGAAGGAAATGAGCATCATGATGAAGAAAATATGGGCATCATGGAGAAGGAAATGAGCATCATGAAGAAGAAAATACGCATCATGATGAAGAAAATATGTATCATAATGAAGAAAATGAGCATCATGATGAAAAAAATGAGCATCATGATGAAGAAAATATACATCACGATGAAGAAAATGAGAATTATGATGAAGAAAATATGCATCGTGATGAAGAAAATATGCATCGTGATGAAGAAAATATGCATCTTGATGACGAAAATGAGCGTCATGATGTAGGAAATGAGCGTCATGATGAAGAAAATGAGCATCATGCTGAAGAAAATATGCATCATGTTGTAGAAAATGAGCATCACTATGAAGAAAATGAGCATCATGATGAAGAAAATATTCGTCATGATGAAGAAAATATGCATCATGATGAAGGAAACGAGCATCATGATGAAGAAAATGAGCGTCAAGATGTAGGAAATGAGCCTCATGATGAAGAAATATGCATCATGATGAAGAAAATATGCATCAAGATGAAGAAAATATGCATTATGATGAAGAAAATGAGCATCATTATAAACAAAATGAGCATCATGATGTAGAAAATATGCGTCATGATAAAGAAAATATGCATCATAATGAAGGAAACGAGCATCATGATGAAGGAAATGAGAATCAAGATGAAGAAAATATGCATCATGATGAAGAAAATATGTATCATGATGAAAAAAATATGCATCATGATGAAGGAAATGAGCGTCATGATGATGAAAATGAGAATCATGATGAAGAAAATATGCATCATGACGAAGAAAATATGCATCATGATAAAGAAAATATATACATCATGATGAAGAAAATGAGTGTCATGATGAAGAAAATGAGCACCATGATGAAGAAAATATCATCATGAGGAAGAAAATATGAGCATCATGGAAAAGAAAATATGCATCATGATTAAGTAAATGAGCATCATGATGAAGGAAATGAGCATCATGATGAAGAAAATATGAGCATCATGGAAAAGGAAATAAGCATCATGAAGAAGAAAATATGCATCATGATGAAGAAAATATGTATCATGATGAAGAAAATGAGCATCATGATGAAAAAATATGCATCATGATTAAGAAAATGAGCATTATAATGAAGAAAATATGCATCGTGATGAAAAAAATATGTATCATGACAATGAACATATGCATCTTAATGATGAAAATATGTATCATGAAGAAAAAAATATGCATCATGATGAAGAAAATGAGCATCATGATGAAGAAAATGAGCGTCATGATGTAGGAAATGAGCGTCATGAATAAGAAAATAAGCATCATGATGAAGAAAATATGCATCATGATGTAGAAAATGAGCATCACTATGAAGAAAATGAGCATCATGATGAAGAAAATATGCGTCATGATGAAGAAAATATGCATCATGACGAAGGATACGAGCATTATGATAAAGAAAATGAGCTTCATGATGTAGGATATGAGCCTCACGATGAAGAAAATATGCATCTTGATGAAGAAAATATGCATCAACATGAAGAAAATAAGCATCATTATAAACAAAATGAGCATCATGATGTAGAAAATATGCGTCATGATAAAGAAAATATGCATCATGATGAAGGAAACGAGCATCATGACGAAGGAAATGAGAATCAAGATGAAGAAAATATGCATCATGATGAAGAAAATATGTATCATGATGAAAAAAATATGCATCATGATGAAGGAAATAAGCGTCATGATGAAGAAAATGAGCATCATGATGAATAAAATATGCATCATGACGAAGAAAATATGCATCATGATGAAGAAAGTATGCATCATGATGAAGAAAATGAGCACCATGATGAAGAAAATATCCATCATGAGGAAGAAAATGAGCAACATAACAAAGAAAATATGCATCATGATTAAGAAAATGAGCATCATGATGAAGGAAATGAGCATCATGATGAAAAAAATATGGGCATCATGGAGAAGGAAATGAGCATCATGAAGAAGAAAATATGAATCATGATGAAGAAAATATGTATCATAATGAAGAAAATGAGCATCATGATGAAAAAAATGAGCATCATGATGAAGAAAATATACATCACGATGAAGAAAATGAGAATTATGATGAAGAAAATATGCATCGTGATGAAGAAAATATGCATCGTGATGAAGAAAATATGCATCTTGATGACGAAAATGAGCGTCATGATGTAGGAAATGAGCGTCATGATGAAGAAAATGAGCATCATGCTGAAGAAAATATGCATCATGTTGTAGAAAATGAGCATCACTATGAAGAAAATGAGCATCATGATGAAGAAAATATTCGTCATGATGAAGAAAATATGCATCATGATGAAGGAAACGAGCATCATGATGAAGAAAATGAGCGTCAAGATGTAGGAAATGAGCCTCATGATGAAGAAATATGCATCATGATGAAGAAAATATGCATCAAGATGAAGAAAATATGCATTATGATGAAGAAAATGAGCATCATTATAAACAAAATGAGCATCATGATGTAGAAAATATGCGTCATGATAAAGAAAATATGCATCATAATGAAGGAAACGAGCATCATGATGAAGGAAATGAGAATCAAGATGAAGAAAATATGCATCATGATGAAGAAAATATGTATCATGATGAAAAAAATATGCATCATGATGAAGGAAATGAGCGTCATGATGATGAAAATGAGAATCATGATGAAGAAAATATGCATCATGACGAAGAAAATATGCATCATGATAAAGAAAATATATACATCATGATGAAGAAAATGAGTGTCATGATGAAGAAAATGAGCACCATGATGAAGAAAATATCATCATGAGGAAGAAAATATGAGCATCATGGAAAAGAAAATATGCATCATGATTAAGTAAATGAGCATCATGATGAAGGAAATGAGCATCATGATGAAGAAAATATGAGCATCATGGAAAAGGAAATAAACATCATGAAGAAGAAAATATGCATCATGATGAAGAAAATATGTATCATGATGAAGAAAATGAGCATCATGATGAAAAAATATGCATCATGATTAAGAAAATGAGCATTATGATGAAGAAAATATGCATCATGATGAAGAAAATATGTATCATGATGAAAACAATATGCATCATGATGAAGGAAATAAGCGTCATGATGAAGAAAATGAGCATCATGATGAATAAAATATGCATCATGACGAAGAAAATATGCATCACGATGAAGAAAGTATGCATCATGATGAAGAAAATGAGCACCATGATGAAGAAAGTATCCATCATGAGGAAGAAAATGAGCAACATAACAAAGAAAATATGCATCATGATTAAGAAAATGAGCATCATGATGAAGGAAATGAGCATCATGATGAAGAAAATATGGGCATCATGGAGAAGGAAATGAGCATCATGAAGAAGAAAATATGAATCATGATGAAGAAAATATGTATCATAATGAAGAAAATGAGCATCATGATGAAAAAATGAGCATCATGATGAAGAAAATATACATCACGATGAAGAAAATGAGCATTATGATGAAGAAAATATGCATCGTGATGAAGAAAATATGCATCGTGATGAAGAAAATATGCATCTTGATGACAAAAATGAGCGTCATGATGTAGGAAATGAGCGTCATGATGAAGAAAATGAGCATCATGATGAAGAAAATATGCATCATGTTGTAGAAAATGAGCATCACTATTAAGAAAATGAGCATCATGATGAAGAAAATATTCGTCATGATGAAGAAAATATGCATCATGATGAAGGAAACGAGCATCATGATGAAGAAAATGAGCGTCAAGATGTAGGAAATGAGCCTCATGATGAAGAAATATGCATCATGATGAAGAAAATATGCATCAAGATGAAGAAAATATGCATTATGATGAAGAAAATGAGCATCATTATAAACAAAATGAGCATCATGATGTAGAAAATATGCGTCATGATAAAGAAAATATGCATCATGATGAAGGAAACGAGCATCATGATGAAGGAAATGAGAATCAAGATGAAGAAAATATGCATCATGATGAAGAAAATATGTATCATGATGAAAAAAATATGCATCATGATGAAGGAAATGAGCGTCATGATGAAGAAAATGAGAATCATGATGAAGAAAATATGCATCATGACGAAGAAAATATGCATCATGATAAAGAAAATATATACATCATGATGAAGAAAATGAGTGTCATGATGAAGAAAATGAGCACCATGATGAAGAAAATATCATCATGAGGAAGAAAATATGAGCATCATGGAAAAGAAAATATGCATCATGATGAAGAAAATGAGCATCATGATGAAGGAAATGAGCATCATGATGAAGAAAATATGAGCATCATGGAAAAGGAAATGAGCATCATGAAGAAGAAAATATGCATCATGATGAAGAAAATATGTATCATGATGAAGAAAATGAGCATCATGATGAAAAAATATGCATCATGATTAAGAAAATGAGCATTATGATGAAGAAAATATGCATCGTGATGAAAAAAATATGTATCATGACGATGAACATATGCATCTTAATGATGAAAATATGTATCATGAAGAAAAAAATATGCATCATGATGAAGAAAATGAGCATCATGATGAAGAAAATGAGCGTCATGATGTAGGAAATGAGCGTCATGATGAAGAAAATGAGCATCATGATGAAGAAAATATGCATCATGATGTAGAAAATGAGCATCACTATGAAGAAAATGAGCATCATGATGAAGAAAATATGCGTCATGATGAAGAAAATATGCATCATGACGAAGGATACGAGCATTATGATAAAGAAAATGAGCTTCATGATGTAGGATATGAGCCTCACGATGAAGAAAATATGCATCTTGATGAAGAAAATATGCATCAAGATGAAGAAAATAAGCATCATTATAAACAAAATGAGCATCATGATGTAGAAAATATGCGTCATGATAAAGAAAATATGCATCATGATGAAGGAAACGAGCATCATGATGAAGGAAATGAGAATCAAGATGAAGAAAATATGCATCATGATGAAGAAAATATGTATCATGATGAAAAAAATATGCATCATGATGAAGGAAATAAGCGTCATGATGAAGAAAATGAGCATCATGATGAATAAATTATGCATCATGACGAAGAAAATATGCATCATGATGAAGAAAGTATGCATCATGATGAAGAAAATGAGCACCATGATGAAGAAAATATCCATCATGAGGAAGAAAATGAGCAACATAACAAAGAAAATATGCATCATGATTAAGAAAATGAGCATCATGATGAAGGAAATGAGCATCATGATGAAGAAAATATGGGCATCATGGAGAAGGAAATGAGCATCATGAAGAAGAAAATATGAATCATGATGAAGAAAATATGTATCATAATGAAGAAAATGAGCATCATGATGAAAAAAATGAGCATCATGATGAAGAAAATATACATCACGATGAAGAAAATGAGCATTATGATGAAGAAAATATGCATCGTGATGAAGAAAATATGCATCGTGATGAAGAAAATATGCATCTTGATGAAAAAAATGAGCGTCATGATGTAGGAAATGAGCGTCATGATGAAGAAAATGAGCATCATGATGAAGAAAATATGCATCATGTTGTAGAAAATGAGCATCACTATGAAGAAAATGAGCATCATGATGAAGAAAATATTCGTCATGATGAAGAAAATATGCATCATGATGAAGAAAACGAGCATCATGATGAAGAAAATGAGCGTCAAGATGTAGGAAATGAGCCTCATGATGAAGAAATATGCATCATGATGAATAAAATATGCATCAAGATGAAGAAAATATGCATTATGATGAAGAAAATGAGCATCATTATAAACAAAATGAGCATTATGATGTAGAAAATATGCGTCATGATAAAGAAAATATGCATCATGATGAAGGAAACGAGCATCATGATGAAGGAAATGAGAATCAAGATGAAGAAAATATGCATCATGATGAAGAAAATATGTATCATGATGAAAAAAATATGCATCATGATGAAGGAAATGAGCGTCATGATGAAGAAAATGAGAATCATGATGAAGAAAATATGCATCATGACGAAGAAAATATGCATCATGATAAAGAAAATATATACATCATGATGAAGAAAATGAGTGTCATGATGAAGAAAATGAGCACCATGATGAAGAAAATATCATCATGAGGAAGAAAATATGAGCATCATGGAAAAGAAAATATGCATCATGATTAAGAAAATGAGCATCATGATGAAGGAAATGAGCATCATGATGAAGAAAATATGAGCATCATGGAAAAGGAAATGAGCATCATGAAGAAGAAAATATGTATCATGATGAAGAAAATATGTATCATGATGAAGAAAATGAGCATCATGATGAAAAAATATGCATCATGATTAAGAAAATGAGCATTATGATGAAGAAAATATGCATCGTGATGAAAAAAATATGTATCATGACGATGAACATATGCATCTTAATGATGAAAATATGTATCATGAAGAAAAAAATATGCATCATGATGAAGAAAATGAGTATCATGATGAAGAAAATGAGCGTCATGATGTAGGAAATGAGCGTCATGAATAAGAAAATAAGCATCATGATGAAGAAAATATGCATCATGATGTTGAAAATGAGCATCACTATGAAGAAAATGAGCATCATGATGAAGAAAATATGCGTCATGATGAAGAAAATATGCATCATGACGAAGGATACGAGCATTATGATAAAGAAAATGAGCTTCATGATGTAGGAAATGAGCCTCATGATGAAGAAAATATGCATCATGATGAAGAAAATATGCATTAAGATGATGAAAATAAGCATCATTATAAACAAAATGAGCATCATGATGTAGAAAATATGCGTCATGATAAAGAAAATATGCATCATGATGAAGGAAACGAGCATCATGATGAAGGAAATGAGAATCAAGATGAAGAAAATATGCATCATGATGAAGAAAATATGTATCATGATGAAAAAAATATGCATCATGATGAAGGAAATAAGCGTCATGATGAAGAAAATGAGCATCATGATGAATAAAATATGCATCATGACGAAGAAAATATGAATCATGATGAAGAAAGTATGGATCATGATGAAGAAAATGAGCACCATGATAAAGAAAATATCCATCATGAGGAAGAAAATGAGCATCATGATGATGGAAATGAGCATCATGATGAAGAAAATATGGGCATCATGGAGAAGGAAATGAGCATCATGAAGAAGAAAATATGCAACATGATGAAGAAAATATGTATCATAATGAAGAAAATGAGCATCATGATGAAAAAAATGAGCATCATGATGAAGAAAATATACATCACGATGAAGAAAATGAGCATTATGATGAAGAAAATATGCATCGTGATGAAGAAAATATGCATCGTGATGAAGAAAATATGCATCTTGATGACGAAAATGAGCGTCATGATGTAGGAAATGAGCGTCATGATGAAGAACATGAGCGTCATGATGAAGAAAATATGCATCATGTTGTAGAAAATGAGCATCACTATGAAGAAAATGAGCATCATGATGAAGAAAATATTCGTCATGATGAAGAAAATATGCATCATGATGAAGGAAACGAGCATCATGATGAAGAAAATGAGCGTCAAGATGTAGGAAATGAGCCTCATGATGAAGAAATATGCATCATGATGAAGAAAATATGCATCAAGATGAAGAAAATATGCATTATGATGAAGAAAATGAGCATCATTATAAACAAAATGAGCATCATGATGTAGAAAATATGCGTCATGATAAAGAAAATATGCATCATGATGAAGGAAACGAGCATCATGATGAAGGAAATGAGAATCAAGATGAAGAAAATATGCATCATGATGAAGAAAATATGTATCATGATGAAAAAAATATGCATCATGATGAAGGAAATGAGCGTCATGATGAAGAAAATGAGAATCATGATGAAGAAAATATGCACCATGACGAAGAAAATATGCATCATGATAAAGAAAATATATACATCATGATGAAGAAAATGAGTGTCATGATGAAGAAAATGAGCACCATGATGAAGAAAATATCATCATGAGGAAGAAAATATGAGCATCATGGAAAAGAAAATATGCATCATGATTAAGAAAATGAGCATCATGATGAAGGAAATGAGCATCATGATGAAGAAAATATGTGCATCATGGAAAAGGAAATGAGCATCATGAAGAAGAAAATATGCATCATGATGAAGAAAATATGTATCATGATGAAGAAAATGAGCATCATGATGAAATAATATGCATCATGATTAAGAAAATGAGCATTATGATGAAGAAAATATGCATCGTGATGAAAAAAATATGTATCATGACGATGAACATATGCATCTTAATGATGAAAATATGTATCATGAAGAAAAAAATATGCATCATGATGAAGAAAATGAGCATCATGATGAAGAAAATGAGCGTCATGATGTAGGAAATGAGCGTCATGAATAAGAAAATAAGCATCATGATGAAGAAAATATGCATCATGATGTAGAAAATGAGCATCACTATGAAGAAAATGAGCATCATGATGAAGAAAATATGCGTCATGATGAAGAAAATATGCATCATGACGAAGGATACGAGCATTATGATAAATAAAATGAGCTTCATGATGTAGGAAATGAGCCTCATGATGAAGAAAATATGCATCAAGATGAAGAAAATAAGCATCATTATAAACAAAATGAGCATCATGATGTAGAAAATATGCGTCATGATAAAGAAAATATGCATCATGATGAAGGAAACGAGCATCATGATGAAGGAAATGAGAATCAAGATAAAGAAAATATGCATCATGATGAAGAAAATATGTATCATGATGAAAAAAATATGCATCATGATGAAGGAAATAAGCGTCATGATGAAGAAAATGAGCATCATGATGAATAAAATATGCATCATGACGAAGAAAATATGCATCATGATGAAGAAAGTATGCATCATGATGAAGAAAATGAGCACCATGATGAAGAAAATATCCATCATGAGGAAGAAAATGAGCAACATAACAAAGAAAATATGCATCATGATTAAGAAAATAAGCATCATGATGAAGGAAATGAGCATCATGATGAAGAAAATATGGGCATCATGGAGAAGGAAATGAGCATCATGAAGAAGAAAATATGCATCATGATGAAGAAAATATGTATCATAATGAAGAAAATGAGCATCATGATGAAAAAAATGAGCATCATGATGAAGAAAATATACATCACGATGAAGAAAATGAGCATTATGATGAAGAAAATATGCATCGTGATGAAGAAAATATGCATCGTGATGAAGAAAATATGCATCTTGACGACGAAAATGAGCGTCATGATGTAGGAAATGAGCGTCATGACGAAGAAAATGAGCATCATGATGAAGAAAATATGCATCATGTTGTAGAAAATGAGCATCACTATGAAGAAAATGAGCATCATGATGAAGAAAATATTCGTCATGATGAAGAAAATATGCATCATGACGAAGGAAACGAGCATCATGATGAAGAAAATGAGCGTCAAGATGTAGGAAATGAGCCTCATGATGAAGAAATATGTATCATGATGAAGAAAATATGCATCAAGATGAAGAAAATATGCATTATGATGAAGAAAATGAGCATCATTATAAACAAAATGAGCATCATGATGTAGAAAATATGCGTCATGATAAAGAAAATATGCATCATGATGAAGGAAACGAGCATCATGATGAAGGAAATGAGAATCAAGATGAAGAAAATATGCATCATGATGAAGAAAATATGTATCATGATGAAAAAAATATGCATCATGATGAAGGAAATGAGCGTCATGATGAAGAAAATGAGAATCATGATGAAGAAAATATGCATCATGACGAAGAAAATATGCATCATGATAAAGAAAATATATACATCATGATGAAGAAAATGAGTGTCATGATGAAGAAAATGAGCACCATGATGAAGAAAATATCATCATGAGGAAGAAAATATGAGCATCATTTAAAAGAAAATATGCATCATGATTAAGAAAATGAGCATCATGATGAAGGAAATGAGCATCATGATGAAGAAAATATGAGCATCATGGAAAAGGAAATGAGCATCATGAAGAAGAAAATATGTATCATGATGAAGAAAATATGTATCATGATGAAGAAAATGAGCATCATGATGAAATAATATGCATCATGATTAAGAAAATGAGCATTATGATGAAGAAAATATGCATCGTGATGAAAAAAATATGTATCATGACGATGAACATATGCATCTTAATGATGAAAATATGTATCATGAAGAAAAAAATATGCATCATGATGAAGAAAATGAGCATCATGATGAAGAAAATGAGCGTCATGATGTAGGAAATGAGCGTCATGAATAAGAAAATAAGCATCATGATGAAGAAAATATGCATCATGATGTAGAAAATGAGCATCACTATGAAGAAAATGAGCATCATGATGAAGAAAATATGCGTCATGATGAAGAAAATATGCATCATGACGAAGGATACGAGCATTATGATAAATAAAATGAGCTTCATGATGTAGGAAATGAGCCTCATGATGAAGAAAATATGCATCAAGATGAAGAAAATAAGCATCATTATAAACAAAATGAGCATCATGATGTAGAAAATATGCGTCATGATAAAGAAAATATGCATCATGATGAAGGAAACGAGCATCATGATGAAGGAAATGAGAATCAAGATAAAGAAAATATGCATCATGATGAAGAAAATATGTATCATGATGAAAAAAATATGCATCATGATGAAGGAAATAAGCGTCATGATGAAGAAAATGAGCATCATGATGAATAAAATATGCATCATGACGAAGAAAATATGCATCATGATGAAGAAAGTATGCATCATGATGAAGAAAATGAGCACCATGATGAAGAAAATATCCATCATGAGGAAGAAAATGAGCAACATAACAAAGAAAATATGCATCATGATTAAGAAAATAAGCATCATGATGAAGGAAATGAGCATCATGATGAAGAAAATATGGGCATCATGGAGAAGGAAATGAGCATCATGAAGAAGAAAATATGCATCATGATGAAGAAAATATGTATCATAATGAAGAAAATGAGCATCATGATGAAAAAAATGAGCATCATGATGAAGAAAATATACAT
Source organism: Pogostemon cablin (assembly GCA_023678885.1). Lineage (NCBI taxonomy): Eukaryota > Viridiplantae > Streptophyta > Magnoliopsida > Lamiales > Lamiaceae > Pogostemon > Pogostemon cablin. Next base: position 6,934,601 of record CM042974.1, read on the forward strand.
CACGATGAAGAAAATGAGCATTATGATGAAGAAAATATGCATCGTGATGAAGAAAATATGCATCGTGATGAAGAAAATATGCATCTTGACGACGAAAATGAGCGTCATGATGTAGGAAATGAGCGTCATGACGAAGAAAATGAGCATCATGATGAAGAAAATATGCATCATGTTGTAGAAAATGAGCATCACTATGAAGAAAATGAGCATCATGATGAAGAAAATATTCGTCATGATGAAGAAAATATGCATCATGACGAAGGAAACGAGCATCATGATGAAGAAAATGAGCGTCAAGATGTAGGAAATGAGCCTCATGATGAAGAAATATGTATCATGATGAAGAAAATATGCATCAAGATGAAGAAAATATGCATTATGATGAAGAAAATGAGCATCATTATAAACAAAATGAGCATCATGATGTAGAAAATATGCGTCATGATAAAGAAAATATGCATCATGATGAAGGAAACGAGCATCATGATGAAGGAAATGAGAATCAAGATGAAGAAAATATGCATCATGATGAAGAAAATATGTATCATGATGAAAAAAATATGCATCATGATGAAGGAAATGAGCGTCATGATGAAGAAAATGAGAATCATGATGAAGAAAATATGCATCATGACGAAGAAAATATGCATCATGATAAAGAAAATATATACATCATGATGAAGAAAATGAGTGTCATGATGAAGAAAATGAGCACCATGATGAAGAAAATATCATCATGAGGAAGAAAATATGAGCATCATGGAAAAGAAAATATGCATCATGATTAAGAAAATGAGCATCATGATGAAGGAAATGAGCATCATGATGAAGAAAATATGAGCATCATGGAAAAGGAAATGAGCATCATGAAGAAGAAAATATGTATCATGATGAAGAAAATATGTATCATGATGAAGAAAATGAGCATCATGATGAAATAATATGCATCATGATTAAGAAAATGAGCATTATGATGAAGAAAATATGCATCGTGATGAAAAAAATATGTATCATGACGATGAACATATGCATCTTAATGATGAAAATATGTATCATGAAGAAAAAAATATGCATCATGATGAAGAAAATGAGCATCATGATGAAGAAAATGAGCGTCATGATGTAGGAAATGAGCGTCATGATGAAGAAAATATGCATCATGATGAAGAAAATATGCATCATGATGTAGAAAATGAGCATCACTATGAAGAAAATGAGCATCATGATGAAGAAAATATGCGTCATGATGAAGAAAATATGCATCATGACGAAGGATACGAGCATCATGATAAATAAAATGAGCTTCATGATGTAGGAAATGAGCCTCATGATGAAGAAAATATGCATCAAGATGAAGAAAATGAGCATCATTATAAACAAAATGAGCATCATGATGTAGAAAATATGCGTCATGATAAAGAAAATATGCATCATGATGAAGGAAACGAGCATCATGATGAAGGAAATGAGAATCAAGATGAAGAAAATATGCATCATGATGAAGAAAATATGTATCATGATGAAAAAAATATGCATCATGATGAAGGAAATAAGCGTCATGATGAAGAAAATGAGCATCATGATGAATAAAATATGCATCATGACGAAGAAAATATGCATCATGATGAAGAAAATATGCATCATGATGAAGAAAATGAGCACCATGATGAAGAAAATATCCATCATGAGGAAGAAAATGAGCAACATAACAAAGAAAATATGCATCATGATTAAGAAAATGAGCATCATGATGAAGGAAATGAGCATCATGATGAAGAAAATATGGGCATCATGGAGAAGGAAATGAGCATCATAAATAAGAAAATATGCATCATGATGAAGAAAATATGTATCATAATGAAGAAAATGAGCATCATGATGAAAAAAATGAGCATCATGATGAAGAAAATATACATCACGATGAAGAAAATGAGCATTATGATGAAGAAAATATGCATCGTGATGAAGAAAATATGCATCGTGATGAAGAAAATATGCATCTTGACGACGAAAATGAGCGTCATGATGTAGGAAATGAGCGTCATGACGAAGAAAATGAGCATCATGATGAAGAAAATATGCATCATGTTGTAGAAAATGAGCATCACTATGAAGAAAATGAGCATCATGATGAAGAAAATATTCGTCATGATGAAGAAAATATGCATCATGACGAAGGAAACGAGCATCATGATGAAGAAAATGAGCGTCAAGATGTAGGAAATGAGCCTCATGATGAAGAAATATGTATCATGATGAAGAAAATATGCATCAAGATGAAGAAAATATGCATTATGATGAAGAAAATGAGCATCATTATAAACAAAATGAGCATCATGATGTAGAAAATATGCGTCATGATAAAGAAAATATGCATCATGATGAAGGAAACGAGCATCATGATGAAGGAAATGAGAATCAAGATGAAGAAAATATGCATCATGATGAAGAAAATATGTATCATGATGAAAAAAATATGCATCATGATGAAGGAAATGAGCGTCATGATGAAGAAAATGAGAATCATGATGAAGAAAATATGCATCATGACGAAAAAAATATGCATCATGATAAAGAAAATATATACATCATGATGAAGAAAATGAGTGTCATGATGAAGAAAATGAGCACCATGATGAAGAAAATATTCATCATGATGAAGAAAATATGAGCATCATGGAAAAGAAATTATGCATCATGATTAAGAAAATGAGCATCATGATGAAGGAAATGAGCATCATGATGAAGAAAATATGAGCATCATGGAAAAGGAAATGAGCATCATGAAGAAGAAAATATGCATCATGATGAAGAAAATATGTATCATGATGAAGAAAATGAGCATCATGATGAAAAAATATGCATCATGATTAAGAAAATGAGCATTATGATGAAGAAAATATGCATCGTGATGAAGAAAATATGTATCATGACGATAAACATATGCATCTTAATGATGAAAATATGTATCATGAAGAAAAAAATATGCATCATGATGAAGAAAATGAGCATCATGATGAAGAAAATGAGCATCATGATGTAGGAAATGAGCGTCATGAATAAGAAAATAAGCATCATGATGTAGAAAATTAGCATCATGATGTAGAAAATGAGCATCACTATGAAGAAAATGAGCATCATGATGAAGAAAATATGCGTCATGATGAAGAAAATATGCATCATGACGAAGGATACGAGCATTATGATAAAGAAAATGAGCTTCATGATGTAGGAAATGAGCCTCATGATGAAGAAAATATGCATCATGATGAAGAAAATATGCATCAAGGTGAAGAAAATGAGCATCATTATAAACAAAATGAGCATCATGATGTTGAAAATTTGCGTCATGATAAAGAAAATATGCATCATGATGAAGGAAACGAGCATCATGATGAAGGAAATGAGAATCAAGATGAAGAAAATATGCATCAAGATGAAGAAAATATGTATCATGATGAAAAAAATATGCATCATGATGAAGTAAATGAGCGTCATGATGAAGAATATGAGCATCATGACGAAGAAAATATGCATCATGAAGAAGAAAATATGCATCATGATGAAGAAAATATGCATCATGATGAAAAAAATAAGCGTCATGATGAAGAAAATGAGCACCATGAAGAAAAAAATATGCATCGTGATGATGAAAATGAGCAACAAAACGAAGAAAATATGCATCATGATGAAGAAAATGAGCATCATGATGAAGGAAAAAATATGAGCATCGTGGAGAATGAAATGAGCATCATGAAGAAGAAAATATGCATCATGATGAAGAAAATATGTATCATGATGAAGAAAATGAGCATCATGATGAAAAAAATGAGCATCATGATGAAGAAATTATGCATCATGATGAAGAAAATGAGAATTATGATTAAGAAATATGCATCGTGATGAAGGAAATGAGCATCATGACGAAGAAATTAGCATCATGATGAAGAAAATATGTATCATGATGAGGAAAATATGCATCATGAAGAAGAAAATATGCATTATGATGAAGAAAATATGCATCATTATAAAGAAAATATGAATCATGATGAAGAAAATTAGAATCATTATGAAGAAAATGAGTATCATGATGAAAAAAATAACCATCATGATGAATAAAATATGCGTCATGATGAAGAAAATATGCTTCATGATGAAGAAAATATGAATCATGAAGAAGAAAATATGTATCATGATGACGAAAATGAGCGTCATGATGTAGGAAATGAGCGTCATGATTAAGAAAATGAGCATCATGATGAAGAAAATATGCATCATGTTGTAGAAAATGAGCATCACTATGAAGAAAATGAGCATCATGATGAAGATATTATGCGTCATGATGAAGAAAATATGCATCATGACGAAGGATAAGAGCATCATGATGAAGAAAATGAGCGTCAAGATGTAGGAAATGAGCCTCATGATGAAGAAATATGCATCATGATGAAGAAAATATGCATCAAGATGAAGAAAATATGCATTATGATGAAGAAAATGAGCATCATTATAAACAAAATGAGCATCATGATGTAGAAAATATGCGTCATGATAAAGAAAATATGCGTCATGATGAAGCAAACGAGCATCATGATGAAGGAAATGAGAATCAAGATGAAGAAAATATGCATCATGATGAAGAAAATATGTATCATGATGAAAAAAATATGCATCTTGATGAAGGAAATGAGCGTCATGATGAAGAAAATGAGCATCATGATGAAGAAAATATGCATCCTGACGAAGAAAATATGCATCATGATAAAGAAAATATACATCATGATGAAGAAAATGAGTGTCATGATGAAGAAAATGAGCACCATGATGAAGGAGAAAATATCAGCATCATGATGAAGAAAATATGCATCATGATGAAAAAAATGAGCATCATGATTAAGGAAATGAGCATCATGATGAAGAAAATCAGCGTCATGATGAAAAAAATGAGCATCATGATGTAGAAAATATGCATCATGATAAAGAAAATATGCATCATGATGAAGGAAACGAGCATCATGATGAAGGAAATGAGAATCAAGATGAAGAAAATATGCATCATGATGAAGAAAATATTTATCATGATGAAGAAAATATGCATCGTGATGAAGAAAATATGTATCATGATGAAGAAAATGAGCATCATGATGAAAAAATATGCATCATGATTAAGAAAATGAGGATTATGATGAAGAAAATATGCATCGTGATTAAGAAAATATGTATCATGACGATAAACATATGCATCTTAATGATGAAAATATGTATCATGAAGAAAAAATATGCATCATGATGAAGAAAATGAGCATCATGATGAAGAAAATGAGCATCATGATGTAGGAAATGAGCGTCGTGAATAAGAAAATAAGCATCATGATGTAGAAAATATGCATCATGATGTAGAAAATGAGCATCACTATGAAGAAAATGAGCATCATGATGAAGAAAATATGCGTCATGATGAAGAAAATATGCATCATGACGAAGGATACGAGCATTATGATAAAGAAAATGAGCTTCATGATGTAGGAAATGAGCCTCATGATGAAGAAAATATGCATCATGATGAAGAAAATATGCATCAAGATGAAGAAAATTAGCATCATTATAAACAAAATGAGCATCATGATGTTGAAAATATGCGTCATGATAAAGAAAATATGCATCATGATGAAGGAAACGAGCATCATGATGAAGGAAATGAGAATCAAGATGAAGAAAATATGCATCATGATGAAGAAAATATGTATCATGATGAAAAAAATATGCATCATGATGAAGGAAATGAGCGTCATGATGAAGAATATGAGCATCATGACGAAGAAAATATGCATCATGAAGAAGAAAATATGCATCATGATGAAGAAAATATGCATCATGATGAAGAAAATAAGCGTCATGATGAAGAAAATGAGCACCATGAAGAAGAAAATATGCATCGTGATGATGAAAATGAGCAACATAACGAAGAAAATATGCATCATGATGAAGAAAATGATCATCATGATGAAGGAGAAAATATGAGCATCGTGGAGAATGAAATGAGCATCATGAAGAAGAAAATATGCATCATGATGAAGAAAATATGTATCATGATGAAGAAAATGAGCATCATGATGAAAAAAATGAGCATCATGATGAAGAAAATATGCATCATGATGAAGAAAATGAGAATTATGATTAAGAAATATGCATCGTGATGAAGGAAATGAGCATCATGACGAAGAAATTAGCATAATGATGAAGAAAATATGTATCATGATGAGGAAAATATGCATCATGAAGAAGAAAATATGCATTATGATGAAGAAAATATGCATCATTATAAAGAAAATATGAATCATGATGAAGAAAATTAGAATCATTATGAAGAAAATGAGTATCATGATGAAAAAAATAAGCATCATGATGAATAAAATATGCGTCATGATGAAGAAAATATGCATCATGATGAAGAAAATATGAATCATGAAGAAGAAAATATGTATCATGATGATGAAAATGAGCGTCATGATGTAGGAAATGAGCGTCATGATTAAGAAAATGAGCATCATGATGAAGAAAATATGCATCATGTTGTAGAAAATGAGCATCACTATGAAGAAAATGAGCATCATGATGAAGAAAATATGCGTCATGATGAAGGAAAATATGCATCATGATGAAGAAAATATGCGTCATGATGAAGAAAATATGCATCATGACGAAGGATACGAGCATCATGATGAAGAAAATGAGCGTCATGATGTAGGAAATGAGCCTCATGATGAAGAAATATGCATCATGATGAAGAAAATATGCATCAAGATGAAGAAAATATGCTTTATGATGAAGAAAATGAGCATCATTATAAACAAAATGAGCATCATGATGTAGAAAATATGCGTCATGATAAAGAAAATATGCATCATGATGAAGGAAACGAGCATCATGATGAAGGAAATGAGAATCAAGATGAAGAAAATATGCATCATGATGAAGAAAATATGTATCATGATGAAAAAAATATGCATCATGATGAAGGAAATGAGCGTCATGATGAAGAAAATGAGCATCATGATGAAGAAAATATGCATCATGACGAAGAAAATATGCATCATGATAAAGAAAATATACATCATGATGAAGAAAATTAGTGTCATGATGAAGAAAATGAGCACCATGATGTAGGAGAAAATATCAGCATCATGATGAAAAAAATGAGCATCATGATGAAGGAAATGAGCATCATGATGAAGAAAATCAGCGTCAGGATGAAAAAAATGAGCATCATGATGTAGAAAATATGCATCATGATAAAGAAAATATGCATCATGATGAAGGAAACGAGCATCATGATGAAGGAAATGAGAATCAAGATGAAGAAAATATGCATCATGATGAAGAAAATATGTATCATGATGAAGAAAATATGCATCGTGATGAAGAAAATATGTATCATGACGAAGAACATATGCATCTTGATGACGAAAATATGTATCATGAAGAAAAAAATATGCATCATGATGAAGAAAATGAGCATCATGATGAAGAAAATGAGCGTCATGATGTAGGAAATGAGCGTCATGATGAAGAAAATGAGCATCATGATGAAGAAAATATGCATCATGATGTAGAAAATGAGCATCACTATGAAGAAAATGAGCATCATGATGAAGAAAATATGCGTCATGATGAAGAAAATATGCATCATGACGAAGGATACGAGCATCATGATGAAGAAAATGAGCGTCATGATGTAGGAAATGAGCCTCATGATGAAGAAAATATGCATCATGATGAAGAAAATATGCATCATGATGAAGAAAATGAGCATCATTATAAACAAAATGAGCATCATGATATAGAAAATATGCGTCATGATAAAGAAAATATGCATCATGATGAAGGAAACGAGCATCATGATGAAGGAAATGAGAATCAAGATGAAGAAAATATGCATCATGATGAAGAAAATATGTATCATGATGAAAAAAATATGCATCATGATGAAGGAAATGAGCGTCATGATGAAGAAAATGAGCATCATGATGAAGAAAATATGCATCATGACGAAGAAAATATGCATCATGATGAAGAAAATATGCATCATGATGAAGAAAATGAGCACCATGATGAAGAAAATATCCATCATGAGGAAGAAAATGAGCAACATAACAAAGAAAATATGCATCATGATGAAGAAATGAGCATCATGATGAAGGAAATGAGCATCATGATGAAGAAAATATGGGCATCATGGAGAAGGAAATGAGCATCATGATGAAGAAAATATGCATCATGATGAAGAAAATATGTATCATAATGAAGAAAATGAGCATCATGATGAAAAAAATGAGCATCATGATGAAGAAAATGTTTGATTGTATACTAAAAGTCTAGCTTTTTGTATGAACAATGTTATAACAATTAATTTGAATTGAGAATCATATGATCAAATGATTGCGTCTTATAATTTATTTATATGCACGATGCAATTGTCCACTTACTTTATACTGTAGATAATATGTTGTGCGACAACACGCGGAAGATGCTCACAACCGAGATAGGCGGGGACTCTCTATCGGGATGGTTGTAGTGTGGTTTAGTATTAGCTTTTCTTGGCTATAGAATCACATTAGTGCACTTGTGTGTATTGAGCAGGACCGCTTGAGATCGTTCGACTTATACTGACTTATAGGAGAACTTGATCTCTGTTATTATGGAAGTTCGTGCTCTTCATCCCTATACAATAACCTCGACACGTAGGGCAGTATGTATTTCTTTGATTCATTAATGGGTGAGATTTACATGTAATTAAATCAACAAACTCGATGAGTTGGGAAGTAGTGATGTCTCTATGGTGTTCTGTTGATTGTAGTAGGAATTCGTGTCCGTCATAGGTTGATGATGTCCCCTTGAGGAACTCATAAGGATTATCATGTAAATCCTGCAGGTGGATTTAATTCCGGCATGATAATGAGGTTGAGTGGTACTACTCTTGGATGAGATATTAATTAATTGAGTTGTCAGTAACTTAAATTAATTAATGGACATTGTATATCTTAAACATGGGGAGACTAACGGGCTCATAATAAGAAGGAGCCCAAAACGTAATTTTGGGAATGGAAAGCCAGTGCAGTAATAATATTTTAGTGGAATATATTATTATTATTGGACTTAAGTATAAGCTTTGGGCTAAGCTTGAATACTTAAGCCCAATGGAGGCCCAACCCAATTTCTCCTCCTGGTCCCTGCTGTAGCCCATGTATATAAGTCACCTCAACTTATCTGGAACCCTAATTAAATTGATTATTCACGTGTGATGAGGGTTAAGAGCAGTTTGAGGAGGTCTCGTAGATTGTCGCCCACACGACGTCGAGATCGGACTTGGGACATACGGCAGAAGATTAGAAGGTAGTTTGCTGCTGCTGTCCGTCACCTTGAGAAATTGATATAAAATCGTACAGTACTTAGAATTTGATCATCAATATACTGTCGGAAATCCGTTGAAGAGAGGATCGTCTGAGCATAAAGATCATTCAATTCCGACATCAGACGAGGAAGTTATGGCCATTCTCGTGGGACTGCACAGTCTGCCAGCATGAATCAACTTTCTTCAACATACCCTGGTGAACGGTAATACGTTTCATGTTTTATTGCTTCCGCTGATATTAGAAACGTATGGAACCCTAACGGTTCATGTTAACCAAATGATCCAAGCACCAACAATTGGTATCAGAGCTTCGGTTTCGTGGTGAACTAACAGTAGTACATTCTGGATGGTGGAGATTGGATTTCCTGGTTCCTACAGTTGCGAACTCTGAACGACAGTAGGTGTAGTTTGATGTTGCGCGTTGGGCTGAACTTGGTACCGTGCAAGTAGGCACTTGGACGAGCGACAGTTCGAGCAGATCTGCATCAGGTTCGATTGATGCTACACCAGGTTCAAGTGGATTTGCATCAGGTTCGATCGATGCTGCACCAGGTTCGAGCAGATTTGCATCAGGTTCGATTGATCTGCATCAGGTTCGATCGATGCTGCACCAGGTTCGAGCAGATTTGCATCAGGTTCGATTGGTCTGCATCAGGTTCGATCGATGCTGCACCAGGTTCGAGTGGATTTGCATCAAGTTCGATTGATCTGCATCAGGTTCGATCAATGCTGTACCAGGTTTGAACAGATTCACATCAGGTTCGATTGGTCTGCATCAGGTTCGATCGACTCTGCACTAGGTTCGAGCGGGTTTGCATCAAGTTCGACTGGTCTGCATCAGATTCCGTGTGAGTCTTCACAATATGATCGGGCAGGGTGCCGGAGTGGTGGAGCAAGCTGCGGGGAGGTCGATCCCCATCGCAGTTGTCCGCATTCGTGATTGGTGGCGAACAATCGAATTCGCTGTTATATAACTGTTATAATTGATTTATTAATTGATTATTGTTATATATGTATGCATGATTATATATGATTTATTGCCTTAAATAGAGGCATGCTAGATTGCGTATTATATTTGGTATATTATATGCATGTATGTTGGAGTGTTGATCAAGTCAACTTATTTTTGGCGATTTATTTCCTTATATATAACTTCTATAATTGTTTTATTGGTCAATTATTGTTATATATTTAGAAGTATGAGCATGCTAGGTTGCTTATATTATTATGAATATTATATGCATGTAAAAACCCTTGGTTTTAAATAACTAAGTGGGAGAGGGGATTGGTAATTAATTCCCGCGGCCTCCATTATTGGTTTGTTAGAAATGTGAATAAACTTGCGCGTCGGCATTAGAGCCTTCCTCCCCATCATAGACCTTCCTCCCTATCGGATGAGTTCATGTGCGGATCACTGTACAGACTTATAATTGATGACTGTAGGAAGTTATCCGAGCGCGTGTGTACTTCTCCATCTGTAAGGCACATAAGCTCGCGCAATGGACTTGGGGTCAAATAATGGTGTACACTTAGGTGTAAATAATAAGTATTCTCCCCATCGGAGTCACTGCTTTTATTTGCATGGCTAAAGAGGAACCGACTATTAATTATTTTGTCATAAAGTTAGGTTGACAAATGAAATTAATGGGTAAAACCTTCTCTTGTAAATGTTCGGGTTTGTAAACGTCCACACTATCGTGGCTTGCAAACTCACGGTGCTTGAGATGTCGGTGAATTTATATTTTATATTGTTTTGAGGGAATCAATATAAATGGATAAATTCGAAGATTTGATCGGTGTGTTTTTTTATGATTCTCTAAATTTCAAATTGTTTTATTTCACTTATGGTTGACTAAAAGAAATTATATTTACTGGTCCAAAATTAGATGATTAGAAAAGAATCTTGAATTCTAATTTTACTGCTTAAGAAATACATGTGTGTTCTCACAAAAGACTTATCATGATGCATATTAAAGTCTCTGGTGAAGAGATAAGAGATTCATAGAAATATGATGGTCTCATGTAACTCTTCGGATACTTGAGTAAGTTAAAAGGCGGTAGGTCATGATTGAATTTGATGAATGAATTGGAAATACATGGAATAGAAGTTGAAGGGGAAACCTAAGTCAATTTTATTTCTTCATATTTGCCTAAATGTTTTAAGCAAGTTCCACCTGAATTACAAAGAGGTTGTATATGGTGGGGAATTTCTGACAAAACATGTGGCAAAGGAAATCCATTTTCATCGAGATGTGAACAAAGTTAGTATCTCATTCACTAGTTGTTGAAGCATAAATATTGATGGCATCTACTGACACGTTGTGTGTAGATACCGGAATCACTAAAAGCGTGTAACTTAGTGATGATGAGATTATTATGGACATGGGTAATACTACGAGAGTAGTGGCTGTTGCAGTGGGAGTTGTTTATTTATCTTACGATATGAATAACGTTTGATTATGAGAAATTGTCTTTACGTACATTTTCATAGAAAGAATTTTATTTCAGTTTCTATGCATTTACGGATAGATACTACATTTCATTTATATGACATGGTCATAGTAATGAAGGATGGAGCTATAATCTGTTAAGGTACGTTATTGACAATTTGTATACTCTTAAATCATGTATATTCCACAGATGCAACAAATAATTATTAATAATGCATCTTCTGATCTTAGTAAGAGAAAGGAACCTTCGGAGATGAACTAAACATGCATTTGGCGTCTAAGACTAGATCATTTTACTTGAGTAGGACTCAAAAGTTGATAGTAGATGGACCGTATGGTTTATCTGAAGTGAAAACTATCGGACTTGCGAGTCTTACTTAGAAGTAAAAATAATTAATTACCTTTTCAAGGTAAAGGGGTGTAGAGCCAAAGATATATATGTTGGAATTGGTTCATTCTGATTCAAGCAGACCTAATATTATCCAGGCGAGAGGTGGTAATGAATAATCGAAGATTATTCTAGATACCGATATATTTATTTGATGCACTGTATGTCTAAGTTCTTTGATTTATTCAAGAATTGTAAGGTTGGTACAGTAAAGCATCATGGAAAATATATCAAGTAATGACGATTTAATCGTCATTACGAGTACCTCTTAGGATAATTAGGAGCTATTAATCAGAGGTTGAGATTGAATCTCAAGTGGTCTATACCGGGCAAGCCCCAGCTGAATGGTGTGGTGGATAGAAGGAATAAGACTCTTATGGTAATGATTAGATGAATGATGAATTATTTGGAATTACTTAATTCATTTTATGGATAAGCCCTAGAAACAGTAATTCATTTGAATGTTTGTCTGTTTGTGGGATATGCTATAAAAATGAAGGTGATTTATTTAGTCTAAAAGATTGAAGAGTGATTGTTAACACAAACACTAGATTTTTGGAAAGGGACTATGTAATAAATCACATACCCATTTATAAATTGTCCTAAAGGATGTGAGAAGAAAACACAAAGTATTAGTACCAATTGTGCAAGAGGATATACCACAAAGTAAACTGCAACTCATGTCACGTCTGATACACAATTGCATGTAATGCCTTGTCGTAGTGGGAGGGATGTTCGACAACCTGTTTAATACATGTTTTGAGAGAGTCGTAAAACTTAATCCCTAGTAAACATGGATTGAACCCACAGATACGACAAAGTACTACAAGATCGAAATACGATATCTTAGCTAGTGCAATGATGTTAAAATAGAATCGATGGATTTTAAATTACGTCTGGATGCTTGTAAGACTACTAAATGGTGTGAAAACCATTGGAAGTGGTCATACAAAATAAAAGAGGATCATATGGTAAGGTAAAAACCTTGGAAGCAAAGCTTGTTGCGAAAAAGGTATACTCAGAAAGAAAGGGTTCGATTATGAGATAACCTGTTCGCCGGTAGCTATGCCTAAGTTGATCCGGACTCTTTTACCTGTTGCTACTCATATGGATTATGAGGGATAGCGAACAGATGTCAAGACAACTTTCCTGATTGGAAGTCTTGAGGAAAACCTCTATCTTAAGTAACCAGAGTGATTCATTGCAAAGAGCTAAGAGCATTTTGATATTAAGCTTAAAAGTGTCCATCAATGGACTAAAGCAAGCTTCAAAATTATAGAACATCCGTTTTGATGATGAAATCCAGTGATATGGATTTTATCAATGCTCGAATATGTCTTGTGTATTGAAAAGAGTGACGGAAATGTGGTGGTATTTCTTGTACTATACGTAGATAGTATCTTGCTCATTGGAGACAATGAAAGAGTATTGTCGGGCGTATGGGTATGGTTAATAAAGCAGTATGATATGAAGGACTTAAGAGGAGCAAAAATATCCTTTTGGTCATGGTAATACGGATTACAAGAAAGGATGTTATGCTTATCTCAAACTTCATAAGATGATATGATCCTTACTTATTTTAGCATGTGAATTTATCTAAGTGAATGTGTCTTGTGACACAAAAGTAGATAAAGAAGATGAAAGCAGTTCCTTATTCTTCGGCAAATGAGGAAACTTAATCTAAGGAATGCTATGCACGAGATTGGATAACTATTTTGCCGATGGCATGAACAGTGGGTATCAACGTAACCCGGAACAAGAATGATGAATTGTGGTAAGACATATATGAAGTGCCTGAGAAGGACTGAAAATTATATGTAGGCTTACAGGGCAGATTCACTACTTCTTATGGATTACGTAGATTCGTATTTTTTAGTCGGATTGGACGGCAGTAAATCCACCTCAAGGTTATGTGTTTAATTTTAAGAAGTTGAGTCATAGTGTGGGGGAGTGTTATATAGAAATATATTTCAGACTCCGAATTCCATCATGGAAAGATGATAAATTGCAGCCTATGAGGCAGCCATAGTATCTGTATGACTCTAAAAACTTCATGATGGACTTTGATATGATTCTAAGTTTGCCCAAGATTATCAAAATTTATATTGATGATATTGGTGCAGTTGCAAACTTGAAGGAATCACAAGTCCATAAGGAAATTAAACACATGGAGCGCGAGTACCACCTGTTACGAGAAATCTTATGATGAGGGGAAGGTTGTTGTCACCTAGATTGCATCGGATGATAACCTAGTAAATCCATTTACAAGGAACTTAAGGCGAGAGCTTTTGATGGTCGTGTAGTGGGAGTGGATATCAAATGTATGGCAGAAGACATGACATCATAGTCTTTTAGTATAAGTGGGAGATTGTTGGATTGTATACTAAAAGTCTAGCTTTTTGTATGAACAATGTTATAACAATTAATTTGAAATGAGAATCATATGATCAAATGATTGCGTCTTATAATTTATTTATATGCACGATGCAATAGTCCACTTACTTTATACTGTAGATAATATGTTGTGCGACAACACGCGGAAGATCATATTATCGGTTTCCTTATAAAGTATAAACAGATGCTCACAATCGAGATAGACGGGGACTCTCTATCGGGATGGTTGTAGTGTGGTTTAGTATTAGCTTGTCTTGGCAATAGAATCACATTAGTGCACTTGTGTGTATTGAGCAGGACCGCTTGAGATCGTTCGACTTATACTGACTTATAGGAGAACTTGATCTCTGTTATTATGGAAGTTCGTGCTCTTAATCCCTATACAATAACCTCGACACGTAGGGCAGTATGTATTTCTTTGATTCATCAATGGGTGAGATTTACATGTAATTAAATCAACAAACTCGATGAGTTGGGAAGTAGTGATGTCTCTATGGTGTGCTGTTGATTGTAGAAGGAATTCGTGTCCGTCATAGGTTGATGATGTCGCCTTGAGGAACTCATAAGGATTATCATGTAAATCCTGCAGGTGGAATTAATTCCGGCATGATAATGAGGTTGAGTGGTACTACTCTTGGATGAGATATTAATTAATTGAGTTGTCAGTAACTTAAATTAATTAATGGACATTGTATATCTTAAACATGGGGAGACTAACGGGCTCATAATAAGAAGGAGTCCAAAACGTAATTTTGGGATTGGAAAGGCAGTGCAGTAATAATATTTTAGTGGAATATATTATTATTATTGGACTTAAGTATAAGCTTTGGGCTAAGCTTGGATACTTAAGCCCAATGGAGGCCCAACCCAATTTCTCCTCCTGGTCCCTACTGTAGCCCATGTATATAAGTCACCTCAACTTATCTGGAACCCTAATCTAATTGATTATTCACTTGTGATGAGGGTTAAGAGCAGTTTGAGGAGGTCTCGTAGATCGTCGCCCACACGACTTCGAGATCGGACTTGGAACATACGGCAGAAGATTAGAAGGTAGTTTCCTGCTGCTGTCCGTCACCTTGAGAAATTGATATAAAATCGTACAGCACTTAGAATTCGATGATCAATATACTGTCGGAAAGCCGTTGAAGAGAGGATCGTCTGAGCACAAAGATCATTCAATTCCGACATCAGACGAGGAAGTTATGGCCATTCTCGTGGGACTGCACAGTCTGCCAGCGTGAATCAACTTTCTTCAACTTACCCTGGTGAACGGTAATACGTTTCATGTTTTATTGCTTCCGCTGATATTAGAAACGTATGGAACCCTAACGGTTCATGTTAACCAAATGATCCAAGCACCAACAGAAAATATACATCATGATGAAGAAAATGAGCATTATGATGAAGAAAATATGCATCATGATGAAGAAAATATGCATCGTGATGAAGAAAATATGCATCTTGATGACGAAAATGAGCGTCATGATGTCGGAAATGAGCGTCATGATTAAGAAAATGAGCATCATGATGAAGAAAATATGCATCATGTTGTAGAAAATGAGCATCACTATGAAGAAAATGAGCATCATGATGAAGAAAATATTCTTCATGATGAAGAAAATATGCATCATGACGAAGGATACGAGCATCATGATGAAGAAAATGAGCATCATGATGTAGGAAATGAGCCTCATGATGAAGAAATATGCATCATGATGAAGAAAATATGCATCATGATGAAGAAAATATGCATTATGATGAAGAAAATGAGCATCATTATAAACAAAATGAGCATCATGATGTAGAAAATATGCGTCATGATAAAGAAAATATGCATCATGATGAAGGAAACGAGCATCATGATGAAGGAAATGAGAATCAAGATGAAGAAAATATGCATCATGATGAAGAAAATATGTATCATGATGAAAAAAATATGCATCATGATGAAGGAAATGAGCGTCATGATGAAGAAAATGAGCATCATGATGAAGAAAATATGCATCATGACGAAGAAAATATGCATCATGATAAAGAAAATATACATCATGATGAAGAAATTGAGTGTCATGATGAAGAAAATGAGCACCATGATGAAGAAAATATCCATCATGAGGAAGAAAATATGAGCATCATGGAAAAGAAAATATGCATCATGATGAAGAAAATGAGCATCATGATGAAGGAAATGAGCATCATGATGAAGAAAATATGAGCATCATGGAGAAGGAAATGAGCATCATGAAGAAGAAAATATGCATCATGATGAAGAAAATATGTATCATGATGAAGAAAATGAGCATCATGATGAAAAAATGAGCATCATGATTAAGAAAATGAGCATTATGATGAAGAAAATATGCATCGTGATGAAGAAAATATGTATCATGACGAAGAACATATGCATCTTGATGACGAAAATATGTATCATGAAGAAAAAAATATGCATCATGATGAAGAAAATGAGCATCATGATGAAGAAAATGAGCGTCATGATGTAGGAAATGAGCGTCATGAATAAGAAAATGAGCACCATGATAAAAAAAAATATGCATCATGATGTAGAAAATGAGCATCACTATGAAGAAAATGAGCATCATGATGAAGAAAATATGCATCATGACGAAGGATACGAGCATTATGATAAAGAAAATGAGCTTCATGATGTAGGAAATGAGCCTCATGATGAAGAAAATATGCATCATGATGAAGAAAATGGGCATCATTATGAACAAAATGAGCATCATGATGTAGAAAATATGCGTCATGATAAAGAAAATATGCATCATGATGAAGAAAACGAGCATCATGAAGAAGGAAATGAGAATCAAGATGACGAAAATATGCATCATGATGAAGAAAATGAGTATCATGATGATAAAAAATATGCATCATGATGAAGGAAATGAGCGTCATGATGAAGAAAATGAGCATCATGATGAAGAAAATATGCATCATGACGGAGAAAATATGCATCATGATGAAGAAAATATATATCATGATGAAGAAAATGAGCGTCATGATGAATAAAATGAGCACCATGATGAAGAAAATATCCATCATGAGGAAGAAATGAGCAACATAACAAGGAAAATATGCATCATGATGAAGAAAATGAGCATCATGATGAAGGAAATGAGCATCATGATGAAGAAAATATGAGCCTCATGGAGAAGGAAATGAGCATCATGAAGAAGAAAATATGCATCATGATGAAGAAAATATGTACCATGATGAAGAAAATGAGCATCTTGATGAAAAAAATGAGCATCATGATGAAGAAAATATGCATCATGTTGAAGAAAATGAGCATTATGATGAAGAAAATATGCATCGTGATGAAGAAAATATGTATCATGACGATGAACATATCCATCTTGATGACGAAAATATGTGTCATGAAGAAAAAAATATGCATCATGATGAAGAAAATGAGCAACATGATGAAGAAAATGAGCGTCATGATGTAGGAAATGAGCCTCATGATGAAGAAAATGAGTATCATGATGAAGAAAATATGCATCATGATGTAGAAAATGAGCATCACTATGATGAAAATGAGCATCATAATGAAGAAAATATGCGTCATGAGGAAGAAAATATGCATAATAACGAAGGATACTAGCATCATGAAGAAGAAAATGAGCGTCATGATGTAGGAAATGAGCCTCATGATGAAGAAAATATGCATCATGATGAAGAAAATATGCATCAAGATGAAGAAAATGAGCATCATTATAAATAAAATGAGCATCATGATGTAGAAAATATGCATCATGATAAAGAAAATATGCATCATGATGAAGGAAACGAGCATCATGATGAAGGAAATGAGAATCAAGATGAAGAAAATATGCATCATGATGAAGAAAATATGTATCATGATGAAAAAAATATGCATCATGATGAAGGAAATGAGCGTCATGATGAAGAATATGAGCATCATGACGAAGAAAATATGCATCATGACGAAGAAAATATGCATCATGATGAAAAAAATATGCATCATGATGAAGAAAATGAGCGTCATGATGAAGAAAATGAGCACCATGAAGAAGAAAATATGCATCGTGATGATGAAAATGAGCAACATAACGAAGAAAATATGCATCATGATGAAGAAAATGAGCATCATGATGAAGGAGAAAATATGAGCATCGTGGAGAAGGAAATGAGCATCATGAAGAAGAAAATATGCATCATGATGAAGAAAATATGTATCATGATGAAGAAAATATGTATCATGATGAAAAAAATGAGCAACATTATGAAAAAAATGAGCATCATGATGAAGAAAATATGCATCATGATGAAGAAATATGCATCATGATGTAGAAAATGAGCATCATGATGAAAAAAATGAGCATCATGATGAAGAAAATATGCATCATGATGAAGAAAATGAGAATTATGATTAAGAAATATGCATCGTGATGAAGGAAATGAGCATCATGACGAAGAAATTAGCATCATGATGAAGAAAATATGCATCATGATGAGGAAAATATGCATCATGAAGAAGAAAATATGCATTATGATGAAGAAAATATGCATCATTATAAAGAAAATATGAATCATGATGAAGAAAATGAGAATCATTATGAAGAAAATGAGTATCATGATGAAAAAAATAAGCATCATGATGAATAAAATATGCGTCATGATGAAGAAAATATGCATCATGATGAAGAAAATATGAATCATGAAGAAGAAAATATGTATCATGATGAAGAACATATGCATCTTGATGATGAAAATATGTATCTTGAAGAAAAAAATATGCATCATGATGAAGAAAATGAGCATCATGATGAAGAAAATGAGCGTCATGATGAAGAAAATTTGAGCATCATGGAGAAGGAAATGAGCATCATGAAGAAGAAAATATGCATCATGATGAAGAAAATATGTATCATGATGAAGAAAATGAGCATCATGATGAAAAAAATGAGCATCATGATGAAGAAAATATGCATCATGATGAAGAAAATGAGCATTATGATGAAGAAAATATGCATCATAATGAAGAAAATTTGTATCATGACGAATAACATATGCATCTTGACGACCAAAATATGTATCATGAAGAAAAAAATACTCATCATGATGAAGAAAATGAGCATCATGATGAAGAAAATGAGCGTCATGATGTAGGAAATGAGCGTCATGATGAAGAAAATGAGCATCATGATGAAGAAAATACGCATCATGATGAAAGTGAGCATCACTATGAAGAAAATGAGAATCATGATGAAGAAAATATGCATCACAACGAAGGAAACGAGCATCATGATGAAAAAAATGAGCGTCATGATGTAGGAAATGAGCGTCATGATGAAGAAAATATGCATCATAATGAAGAAAATATACATCATGATGAAGAAAATGAGCATCATTACGAAGAAAATGAGCATCATCATGTAGAAAATTTGCATCATGATAAAGAAAATATGCATCATGATGAAGGAAACGAGCATCATGATGAAGGAAATGAGAATCAAGTTGAAGAAAATATGCATCATGATGAAGAAAATATGAATCATGATGAAAAAATATGCATCATGATGAAGGAAATGAGCGTCATGATGAAGAAAATGAGCATCATGATGAAGAAAATATGCATCATGACGAAGAAAATATGCATCATGATGAAGAATATATACATCATGATGAAGAAATTGAGTGTCATGATGAAGAAAATGAGCACCATAATGAAGAAAATATCCTTCATGAGGAAGAAAATGAGCAACATAACGAAGAAAATATGCATCATGATGAAGAAAATGAGCATCATGATGAAAGAAATGAGCATCATGATGAAGAAAATATGAGCATCATGGAGAAGGAAATGAGCATCATGAAGAAGAAAATATGCATCATGATGAAGAAAATATGTATCATGAAGAATAAAATGAGCATCATGATGAAAAAAATGAGCATCATGATGTAGAAAATATGCATCATGATGCAGAAAATGAGCATTATGATGAAGAAAATATGCATCGTGATGAAGAAAATATGTGTCGTGATGAAGAACATATGCATCTTGATGACGAAAATATGTATCATGAAGAAAAAAATATGCATCATGATGAAGAAAATGAGCATCATGTTGAAGAAAATGAGCGTCATGATGTAGGAAATGAGCATCATGATGAAGAAATGAGCATCATGATTAAGAAAATATGCATCATGACGAAGGATACGAGCATCATGATGAAAAAATGAGCGTCATGATGTAGGAAATGAGCCTCATGATGAAGAAAATATGCATCATGATGAAGAAAATATGCATAATGATGAAGAAAATGAGCATCATTATGAACAAAATCAGTATCATGATGTAGAAAATATGCATCATGATAAAGAAAATACGCATCATGATGTAGGATACGAGCATCATGATGAAGGAAATGAGAATTAAGATGAAGAAAATATGCATCATGATGAAGAAAATATGTATCATGACGAAACAATATGCATCATGATGAAGGAAATGAGCGTCATGATGAAGAAAATGAGCATCATGATGAAGAAAATGAGCGTCATGATGAAGAAAATGAGAACCATGATGAAGAAAATATGCATCATGATGAAGAAAATGAGCAACATAACGAAGAAAATATGCATCATAATGAAGAAAATGAGAATCATGATGAAGGAGAAATTATGAGCATCGTGGAGAAAGAAATGAGCATCATGAAGAAGAAAATATGCATCATGATGAAGAAAATATGTATCATGATGAAAAAAATGAGCATCATGATGAAGAAAATATGCATCATGATGAAGAAAACTAGAATTATGATGAAGAAATATGCATCGTAATGAAGGAAATGAGCATCATGACGAAGAAAATTTGCATCATGATGAAGAAAATATGCATCATGATGAGGAAAATATGCATCATGAAGAAGAAAATGTGCATTATGATGTAGAAAATATGCATCCTTATAAAGAAAATATGCATCATGATAAAGAAAATGAGAATCATTATGAAGAAAATGAGTATCATGATGTAGTAAATAAGCATCATGATGAATAAAATATGTGTAATGATGAATAAAATATGCATCATGATGAAGGAAATAAACATCATGATGAAGAAAATATGCATCATGATGAAGAAAATATGCATCATGATGAAGAAAATGAGCATCATAATGAAGAAAATGAGCACCTTGATGAAGAAACTATGCATCATGAAGAAGAAAATGAGCAACATGACGAAGAAAATATGAATCATGATGAAGAAAATGAGCAACATGATGAAGGAAATGAGCATCATGATGAAGAAAATATGAGCATCATGGAGAAGGAAATGAGCATCATGAAGAAGAAAATATGTATCATTATGAAGAAAATGAGCATCATGATGAAAAAATGAGCATTATGATGAAGAAAATGAGCATTTTGATGAAGAAAATATGCATCGTGATGAAGGAAATGAGCATTATGACAAAGAAAATTAGCATCATGATGAAGAAAATATGCATCATGATGAGGAAAATATGCATCATGAAGAAGAAAATATGCATTATGATGAAGAAAATATGCATCATTATAAAGAAAATATGCATCATGATGAGGAAAATGAGAATTATGATGAAGAAATATGCATCGTGATGAAGGAAATGAGCATCATGACGAAGAAAATTAGCATCAAGATGAAGAAAATATGCATCATGATAAGGAAAATATGCATCATGAAGAAGAAAATATACATTATGATGAAGAAAATATGCATCATTATAAAGAAAATATGCATCATGATGAAGAAAATGAGAATCATTATGAAGAAAATGAGTATCATGATGAAGAAAATAAGCATCATGATGAAGAAAATATGCATAATGATGAAGAAAATGAGAATCTTGATGAAGAAACTATGCATCATGATGAAGAAAATGAGCAACATGACAAAGAAAATATGCATCATGATGAAGAAAATGAGCAACATGATGAAGTAAATGAGCATCATGATGAAGAAAATATGAGCATCATGGAGAAGGAAATGAGCATCATGAAGAAGAAGAAATGCATCATGATGAAGAAAATATGTATCATTATGAAGAAAATGAGCATCATGATGAAAAGAATGAGCATCATGATGAAGAAAATATGCATTATGATGAAGAAAATATGCATCGTGATGAAGGAAACGGGCATTATAACGAAGAAAATTAGCATCATGATGAAGAAAATATGCATTATGATGAGGAAAATATGCATCATGAAGAAGAAAACATGCATTATGATGAAGAAAATATGCATCATTACAATGAAAATATGCATCATGATGAGGAAAGTGAGAATCATTATAAAGAAAATGAGTATCATGATGATGAAAATGAGCATCATGATGAATAAAATATGCGTCATGATGAATAAATTATGCATCATGATGAAGGAAATGAGCATCATAATGAAGAAATATGCATCATGATGAAGAAAATGAGCATCATGATGAAGAAAATATGCATCATGATGAAAAAATATGCATCATTATAAAGAAAATATGCTTTATGATGAGGAAAATGAGAATCATTATTAAGAAAATGAGTATCATGATGAAGAAAATGAGCATCATGATGAATAAAATATGCGTCATGATGAATAAAATATGCATCATGATGAAGAAAATGAGCATCATGATGAAGAAATTATGCATCATGATGAAGAAAATGAGCATCATGATAAAGAAAATATGCATCATGATGAAAAATATGCATCATGATGAAGAAAATAAGCATCATGATGAAGAAAATGAGTATCATGATAAAGGAAATGAGCGTCATGATGAAGAAAATGAGCATCATGAAGAAGAAAATCATCATCATTATGAATAAAATATGCATCATGATAAAGAAAATGAGCATCATGATAAAGAAAATATGCATAATGATAAAGATATGGGCGTCATGATGAAGGAAATAATCATCATGATGATGTAAATATGTATCGTGATGTAGGAAATGAGCGTCATGATGGAGGGAAATATGCATCATGATAAAGGAAATGAGAATTATGACGTAGGAAATGAGTATCATGATGATGGAAATGTGCTAGCACCATGATGAAGGAAATAAGAATCTTGATGAAGGATTTAGGCATCATGATGATGGAAATAAGCATCATGATGTAGGAAAAGAGCATCATTATTAAGGAAATGAGCATCACGATAAAAGATATGAGCATCATCATGAAGGAAATATGCATCATGATGTAGGAAATGAGCATCATAATGAGGAAATATGAATCATGATGAGCGAAATGAGCATCATGATGGAG
>CM042974.1:6959035-7004812 GCA_023678885.1 Pogostemon cablin
GCATCATGATGAAGGAAATGAGAATCAAGATGAAGAAATTTTGCATAATGATTAAGAAAATATGTATTATGATGAAAAAAATATGCATCATGATGAAGGAAATGAGCGTCATGATACAGAAAATGAGCATTATGATGAAGAAAATATGCACCATGACGAAGAAAATATGCATCATGATTAAGAAAATATACATCATGATGATTAAAATGAGCGTCATGATGAAGAAAATGAGCACCATGATGAAGAAAATATTCATCATGAGGAAGAAAATGAGCAACATAACAAAGAAAATATGCATCATGATGAAGAAAATGAGCATCATGATTAAGGAAATGAGCATCATGATGAAGAAAATATGAGCATCATGGAGAAGGAAATGAGCATCATGAAGAAAAAAATATGCATCATGATGAAGAAAATACGTATCATGTCGAAGAAAATGAGCATCATGATGTAAAAAATGGGAATCATGATGTATAAAATATGCATCATGATGAAGAAAATGAGCATTATGATGAAGAAAATATGCATCGTGATGAAGAAAATATGTATCATGTCGAAGAACATATGCATCTTGATGACGAAAATATGTATCATGAAGAAAAAAATATGCATCATGATGAAGAAAATGAGCATCATAATGAAGAAAATGAGCGCATGATGTAGGAAATGAGCGTCATGATGAAGAAAATGAGCTTCATGATGAAGAAAATATGCATCATGATGTAGAAAACGAGCATCACTATGAAGAAAATGAGCATCATGATGAAGAAAGTATGCGTCATGATGAAGAAAATATGCATCATGACGAAGGATACGAGCATCATGATGAAGAAAATGAACATCATAATGTAGGAAATGAGCCTCTTGATGAAGAAAATATGCATCATGATGAAGAAAATATCCATCATTATGAACAAAATGAGCATCATGATGTAAAAAATATGCGTCATGATAAAGAAAATATGCATCATGATGAAGGAAACGAGCATCATGATGAAGGAAATGAGAATCAAGATGAAGAAATTTTGCATAATGATTAAGAAAATATGTATTATGATGAAAAAAATATGCATCATGATGAAGGAAATGAGCGTCATGATACAGAAAATGAGCATTATGATGAAGAAAATATGCACCATGACGAAGAAAATATGCATCATGATTAAGAAAATATACATCATGATGATTAAAATGAGCGTCATGATGAAGAAAATGAGCACCATGATGAAGAAAATATTCATCATGAGGAGGAAAATGAGCAACATAACAAAGAAAATATGCATCATGATGAAGAAAATGAGCATCATGATTAAGGAAATGAGCATCATGATGAAGAAAATATGAGCATCATGGAGAAGGAAATGAGCATCATGAAGAAAAAAATATGCATCATGATGAAGAAAATACGTATCATGTGGAAGAAAATGAGCATCATGATGTAAAAAATGGGCATCATGATGTATAAAATATGCATCATGATGAAGAAAATGAGCATTATGATGAAGAAAATATGCATCGTGATGAAGAAAATATGTATCATGTCGAAGAACATATGCATCTTGATGACGAAAGTATGTATCATGAAGAAAAAAATATGCATCATGATGAAGAAAATGAGCATCATGATGAAGAAAATGAGCGTCATGATGTAGAAAATGAGCGTCATGATGAAGAAAATGAGCATCATGATGAAGAAAATATGCATCATGATGTAGAAAACGAGCATCACTATGAAGAAAATGAGCATCATGATGAAGAAAGTATGCGTCATGATGAAGAAAATATGCATCATGACGAAGGATACGAGCATCATGATGAAGAAAATGAACATCATAATGTAGGAAATGAGCCTCTTGATGAAGAAAATATCATCATGATGAAGAAAATATCCATCATTATGAACAAAATGAGCATCATGATGTAAAAAATATGCGTCATGATAAAGAAAATATGCATCATGATGAAGGAAATGAGCATCATGATGAAGGAAATGAGAATCAAGATGAAGAAAATATGCATCATGTGAAGAAAATATGTATCATGATGAAAAAAATATGCATCATGATGAAGGAAATGAGCATCATGATGAAGAAAATGAGCATCATGATGAAGAAAATATGCATCTTGACGAAGAAAATGTGCATCATGACGAAGAAAATATGCATCATGATGAAGAAAATGAGCGTCATGATGAAGAAAATCAGCACCATGATGAAGAAAAGATGCATCATGATGAAGAAAATGAGCAACATAACGAAGAAAATATGCATCATGATGAAGAAAATGAGCATCATGATGAAGGAGAAAATATGAGCATCGTGGAGAAGGAAATGAGCATCATGAAGAAGAAAATATGCATCATGATGAAGAAAATGTGTCATGATGAAGAAAATGAGCATCATGATGAAAAATGAGCATCATGATGAAGAAAATATGCATCATGATGAAGAAAATGAGAATTATGATGAAGAAATATGCATCGTGATGAAGGAAATGAGCATCATGACGAAGAAAATTAGCATCATGATGAAGAAAATATGCATCATCATGAGGAAAATATGCATAATGAAGAAGAAAATATGCATTATGATGAAGAAAATATGCATCATTATAAAGAAAATATGCATCATGATGAAGAAAATGAGAATCATTATGAAGAAAATGAGTATCATGATGAATAAAATATGCATCATGATGAATAAAATATGCATCACGATGAAGGAAATGAGCATCACGACGAAGAAAATATGCATCATGATGAAGAAAATGAGTATCATGATGAAGAAAATATGCATCATGATGAAGAAAATATGCATCATGATGGAGAAAATGAGCGTTATGATGAAGAAAATGAGCACCTTGATGAAGAAACTATGCATCACGATGAAGAAAATGAGCAACATGACGAAGAAAATATGCATCATGATGAAGAAAATGAACAACATGATGAAGGAAATGAGCATCATGATGAAGAAAATATGAGCATAATGAAGAAGGAAATGAGCATTATAAAGAAGAAAATATGCATCATGATGAAGAAAATATGTATCATTATGAAGAAAATGAACATCATTATGAAAAAAATGAGCATCATGATGAAGAAAATATGCATCATGATGAAGAAAATGAGCATTATGATGAAGAAAATATACATCGTGATGAAGGAAATGGGCATTATGATGAAGAAAATTAGCATCATGATGAAGAAAATATGGATCATGATGAGGAAAATATGCATCATGAAGAAGAAAATATGCATTATGATGAAGAAAATATGCATCATTATATAGAAAATATGCAACAATATGAGGAAAATGAGAATTATGATGAAGAAATATGCATCGTGATGAAGGAAATGAGCATCATGACGAAGAAAATTGGCATCATGATGAAGAAAATATGCATCATGATGAGGAAAATATGCATCATGAAGAAGAAAATAGGCATTATGATGAAGAAAATATGCATCATTATAAAGAAAATATGCATCATGATGAAGAAAATGAGAATCATTATGAAGAAAATGAGCATCATGATGAAGAAAATATGCGTTATGATGAAGAAAATATGCATGATAACGAAGGAAACGAGCATCATGATGAAATAATTGAGCTTCATGATGTAGGAAATGAGCATCGTGATGAAGAAAATGAGCATCATGATGAAGAAAATATGCATCATGATGAAGAAAATATGTATCATGATGAAGAAGATATGTATCATGATGAAGAAAATGAGCATCATGATGTTGAAAATATGCATCATGATAAATAAAATATGCATCATGATGAAGAAAACGAGCATCATGATAAAGGAAATGAGAATCAAGACGAAGAAAATATGCATCATGATGAAGAAAATGGGCATCATTATGAAGAAAATGAGCATCATGATGTTGAAAATATGCATCATGATAAAGAAAATATGCATCATGATGAAGAAAACGAGCATCATGATGAAGGAAATGAGAATCAAGATGAAGAAAATATGCATCATGATGAAGAAAATATGTATCATGATGAAAAAAATATGCATCATGATGAAGGAAATGAGCGTCATGATAAAGAAAATGAGCATCATGATGAAGAAAATATGCATCATGACGAAGAAAATATGCATCATGATGAAGAAAATATACATCATGATGAAGAAAATGAGTGTCATGATGAAGAAAATGAGCACCATGATGAAGAAAATATCCATCATGAGGAAAAAATGAGCAACATAACAAAGAAAATATGCATCATGATGAAGAAAATGAGCATCATGATGAAGAAAATATGAGCATCATGGAGAAGGAAATGAGCATCATGAAGAAGAAAATATGCATCATGATGAAGAAAATACGTATCATGATGAAGAAAATGAGCATCATGATGAAAAAAATGAGTATCATGATGTATAAAATATGCATCATGATGAATAAAATGAGCATTATGATGAAGAAAATATGCATCGTGATGAAGAAAATATGTATCATGACGAAGAACATATGCATCTTGATGACAAAAATATGTATCATGAAGAAAAAAATATGCATCATGATGAAGAAAATGAGCATCATGATGAAGAAAATGAGCGTCATGATGTAGGAAATGAGCGTCATGATGAAGAAAATGAGCATCATGATGAAGAAAATATGCATCATGATGTAGAAAATGAGCATCACTATGAAGAAAATGAGCATCATGATGAAGAAAATATGCGTCATGATGAAGAAAATATGCATCATGACGAAGGATACGAGCATCATGATAAAGAAAATGAGCGTCATGATGTAGGAAATGAGCCTCATATGAAGAAAATATGCATCATGATGAAGAAAATATGCATCATGATGAAGAAAATGAGCATCATTATGAACAAAATGAGCATCATGATGTAGAAAATATGCATCATGATAAAGAAAATATGCATCATGATGAAGGAAACGAGCATCATGATGAAGGAAATGAGAATCAAGATGAAGAAAATATGCATCATGATGAAGAAAATATGTATCATGATGAAAAAAATATGCATCATGATGAAGGAAATTAGCGTCATGATGAAGAAAATGAGCATCATGATGAAGAAAATATGCATCATGATGAAGAAAATATGTATCATGATGAAGAAAATATGCATCATGATGAAGAAAATTAGCATCATGATGAAGAAAATGAGTACCATGATGAAGAAAATATGCATCATGATGAAGAAAATGAGCAACATAGCGAAGAAAATATGCATCATGATGAAGAAAATGAGCATCATGATGAAGGAGAAAATATTAGCATCGTGGAGAAGGAAATGAGCATCATGAAGAAGAAAACATGCATCATGATGAAGAAAATATGTATCATGATGAAGAAAATGAGCATCATGATGAAAAAATGAGCATCATGATGAAGAAAATATGCATCATGATTAAGAAAATGAGAATTATGATGAAGAAAATAAGCATTATGATGAATAAAAAAATATGCATCATGATTAATAAAATATGCATCATGATGAAGGAAATGAGGATCACGATGAAGAAAATATGCATTATGATGAAGAAAATGAGTATCATGATGAAGAAAATATGCATCATGATGAAGAAAATATGCATCATGATGAAGAAAATGAGCGTCATGATGAAGAAAACGAGCACCTTGATGAAGAAACTATGCATCATGATGAAGAAAATGAGCAACATGACGAAGAAAATATGCATCATGATGAAGAAAATGAGCAACATGATGAAGGAAATGAGCATCATGATGAAGAAAATATGAGCATCATGGAGAAGGAAATGAGCATCATGAAGAAGAAAATATGCATCATGATGAAGAAAATATGTATCATTATGAAAAAAATGAGCATCATTATAAAAAAATGAGCATCATGATGAAGAAAATATGCATCATGATGAAGAAAATAAGCATTATGATGAAGAAAATATGCATCGTGATGAAGGAAATGAGTATTATGATGAAGAAAATTAGCATTATGATGAAGAAAATATGCATCATGATGAGGAAAATATGCATCATGAAGAAGAAAATATGCATTATGATGAAGAAAATATGCATCATTATAAAGAAAAAATGCATCACGATAAGGAAAATGAGAATTATGATGAATAAATATGCATCGTGATGAAGGAAATGAGCATCATGACGAAGAAAATTAGCATCATGATGAAGAAAATATGCATCATGATGAGGAAAATATGCATCATGAAGAAGAAAATATGCATTATGATGAAGAAAATATGCATCATTATAAAGAAAATATGTATCATGATGAAGAAAATGAGAATCATTATGAAGAAAATGAGTATCATGATAAAGAAAATAAGCATCATGATGAATAAAATATGCGTCATGATGAATAAAATATGCATCATGATGAAGGAAATGAGAATCATGATAAAGAAAATATGCATCATGATGAAGAAAATGAGTATCATGATGAAGAAAATATGTATCATGATGAAGAAAATATGCATCATGATGAAGAAAATGAGCGTCATGATGAAGAAAATGAGCATCTTGATGAAGAAACTATGCATCATGATGAAGAAAATGAGCAACATGACAAAGAAAATATGCATCATGATGAAGAAAATGAGCAACATGATGAAGGAAATGAGCATCATGATGAAGAAAATATGAGCATCATGGAGAAGGAAATGAGCATCATGAAGAAGAAAATATGTATCATGATGAAGAACAAATGCATCTTGATTTCGAAAATATGTATCTTGAAGAAAAAAATAGGCATCATGATGGAGAAAATGAGCATCATGATGAAGAAAATAAGCCTCATGATGTAGGAAATGAGCGTCATGATGAAGAAAATGAGCATCATGATGAAGAAAATATGCATTAGGACGAAGAAAGTGGGCATTACTATGAAGGAAATGAGCATCATGATGAAGAAAATATGCATTATGATGAAGAAAATATGCATCATAACGAAGGAAATGAGCATCATGATGAAAAAAATAAGCGTCATGATGTAGGAAATGAGCATCGTGATGAAGAAAATGAGCATCATGATGAAGAAAATATGCATCATGATGAAGAAAATGAGCATCATTATGAAGAAAATGAGCATCATGATGTTGAAAATATGCATCATGATGTTGAAATTATGCATCATGATGAAGGAAACGAGCATCATGATGAAGGAAATGAGAATCAAGATGAAGAAATTATGCATAATGATTAAGAAAATATGTATTATTATGAAAAAAATATGCATCATGATGAAGGAAATGAGCGTCATGATACAGAAAATGAGCATTATGATGAAGAAAATATGCACCATGACGAAGAAAATATGCATCATGATTAAGAAAATGTACATAATGATGATTAAAATGAGCGTCATGATGAAGAAAATGAGCACCATGATGAAAAAAATATCCATCATGAGGAGGAAAATGAGCAACATAACAAAGAAAATATGCATCATGATGAAGAAAATGAGCATCATGATTAAGGAAATGAGCATCATGATGAAGAAAATATGAGCATCATGGAGAAGGAAATGAGCATCATGAAGAAAAAAATATGCATCATGATGAAGAAAATACGTATCATGACGAAGAAAATGAGCATCATGATGAAAAAAATGAGCATCATGATGTATAAAATATGCATCATGATGAAGAAAATGAGCATTATGATGAAGAAAATATGCATCGTGATGAAGAAAATATGCATCATGACGAAGAACATATGCATCTTGATGACGAAAATATGTATCATGAAGAAAAAAATATGCATCATGATGAAGAAAATGAGCATCATGATGAAGAAAATGAGTTTCATGATGTAGGAAATGAGCGTCTTGATGAAGAAAATGAGCATCATGATGAAGAAAATATGCATCATGATGTAGAAAACGAGCATCACTATGAAGAAAATGAGCATCATGATGAAGAAAGTATGCGTCATGATGAAGAAAATATGCATCATGACGAAGGATACGAGCATCATGATGAAGAAAATGAACATCATAATGTAGGAAATGAGCCTCTTGATGAAGAAAATATGCATCATGATGAAGAAAATATGCATCATTATGAACAAAATGAGCATCATGATGTAAATAATATGAGTCATGATAAAGAAAATATGCATCATGATGAAGGAAACGAGCATCATGATGAAGGAAATGAGAATCAAGATGAAGAAAATATGCATCATGTGAAGAAAATATGTATCATGATGAAAAAAATATGCATCATGATGAAGGAAATGAGCATCATGATGAAGAAAATGAGCATCATGATGAAGAAAATATGCATCTTGACGAAGAAAATATGCATCATGACGAAGAAAATATGCATCATGATGAAGAAAATGAGCGTCATAATGAAGAAAATCAGCACCATGATGAAGAAAAGATGCATCATGATGAAGAAAATGAGCAACATAACGAAGAAAATATGCATCATGATGAAGAAAATGAGCATCATGATGAAGGAGAAAATATGAGCATTATGGAGAAGGAAATGAGCATCATGAAGAAGAAAATATGCATCATGATGAAGAAAATATGTGTCATGATGAAGAAAATGAGCATCATGATGAAAAAATGAGCATCATGATGAAGAAAATATGCATCATGATGAAGAAAATGAGAATTATGATGAAGAAATATGCATCGTGATGAAGGAAATGAGCATCATGACGAAGAAAATTAGCATCATGATGAAGAAAATATGCATCATCTTGAGGAAAATATGTATAATGAAGAAGAAAAATATGCATTATGATGAAGAAAATATGCATCATTATAAAGAAAATATGCATCATGATGAAGAAAATAAGAATCATTATGAAGAAAATGAGTATCATGATGAAGAAAATAAGCATCATGATGAATAAAATATGCATCATGATGAATAAAATATGCATCATGATGAAGGAAATGAGCATCACGACGAAGAAAATATGCATCATGATGAAGAAAATAAGTATCATGATGTAGAAAATATGCATCATGATGAAGAAAATATGCATCATGATGAAGAAAATGAGTGTTATGATGAAGAAAATGAGCACCTTGATGAAGAAACTATGCATCATGATGAAGAAAATGAACAACATGATGAAGGAAATGAGCATCATGATGAAGAAAATATGAGCATAATGGAGAAGGATATGAGCATTATAAAGAAGAAAATATGCATCATGATGAAGAAAATATGTATCATTATGAAGAAAATGAACATCATTATGAAAAAAATGAGCATCATGATGAAGAAAATATGCATCATGATGAAGAAAATGAGCATTATGATGAAGAAAATATACATCGTGATGAAGGAAATGGGCATTATGATGAAGAAAATTAGCATCATGATGAAGAAAATATGCATCATGATGAGGAAAATATGCATCATGAAGAAGAAAATATGCATTATGATGAAGAAAATAGGCATCATTATAAAGAAAATATGCATCAATATGAGGAAAATGAGAATTATGATGAAGAAATATGCATCGTGATGAAGGAAATGAGCATCATGACGAAGAAAATTGGCATCATGATGAAGAAAATATGCAACATGATGAGGAAAATATGCATCATGAAGAAGAAAATATGCATTATGATGAAGAAAATATGCATCATTATAAAGAAAATATGCATCATGATGAAGAAAATGAGAATCATTATGAAGAAAATGAGCATCGTGATGAAAAAAATATGCGTTATGATGAAGAAAATATGCATCATAACGAAGGAAACGAGCATCATGATGAAAAAATTGAGCGTCATGATGTAGGAAATGAGCGTCATGATGAAGAAAATGAGCATCATGATGAAGAAAATATGCATCATGATGAAGAAAATGGGGATCATTATGAAGAAAATGAGCATCATGATGTTGAAAATATGCATCATGATAAAGAAAATATGCATCATGATGAAGAAAACGAGCATCATGATGAAGGAAATGAGAATCAAGACGAAGAAAATATGCATCATGATGAAGAAAATATGTATCATGATGAAAAAAATATGCATCATGATGAAGGAAATGAGCGTCATGATAAAGAAAATGAGCTTCATGATGAAGAAAATAAGCATCATGACGAAGAAAATATGCATCATGATGAAGAAAATATACATCATGATGAAGAAAATGAGTGTCATGATGAAGAAAATGAGCACCATGATGAAGAAAATATCCATCATGAGGAAGAAAATGAGCAACATAACAAAGAAAATATGTATCATGATGAAGAAAATGAGCATCATGATGAAGGAAATGAGCATCATGATTAAGAAAATATGAGCATAATGGAGAAGGAAATTAGCATCATGAAGAAAAAAATATGCATCATGATGAAGAAAATACGTATCATGATGAAGAAAATGAGCTTCATGATGAAAAAAATGAGTATCATGATGTATAAAATATGCATCATGATGAAGAAAATGAGCATTATGATGAAGAAAATATGCATCGTGATGAAGAAAATATGTATCATGTCGAAGAACTTATGCATCTTGATGACGAAAATATGTATCATGAAGAAAAAAATATGCATCATGTTGAAGAAAATGAGCATCATGATGAAGAAAATGAGCATCATGACGTAGGAAATGAGCGTAATGATGAAGAAAATGAGCATCATGATGAAGAAAATATGCATCATGATGTAGAAAATGAGCATCACTATGAAGAAAATGAGCATCATGATGAAGAAAATATGCGTCATGATGAAGAAAATATGCATCATGACGAAGGATACGAGCATCATGATGAAGAAAATGAGCGTCATGATGTAGGAAATGAGCCTCATATGAAGAAAATATGCATCATGATGAAGAAAATATGCATCATGATGAAGAAAATGAGCATCATTATGAACAAATGAGTATCATGATGTAGAAAATATGCATCATGATAAAGAAAATATGCATCATGATGAAGGAAACTAGCATCATGATGAAGGAAATGAGAATCAAGATGAAGAAAATATGCATCATGATGAAGAAAATATGTATCATGATGAAAAATATGCATCATGATGAAGGAAATGAGCGTCATGATGAAGAAAATAAGCATCATGATGAAGAAAATATGCATTATGACGAAGAAAATATGTATCATGATGAAGAAAATATGCATCATGATGAAGAAAATTAGCGTCATGATTAAGAAAATGAGTACAATGATGAAGAAAATATGCATCATGATGAAGAAAATGAGCAACATAGCGAAGAAAATATGCATCATGATGAAGAAAATGAGCATCATGATGAAGGAGAAAATATGAGCATCGTGGAGAAGGAAATGAGCATCATGAAGAAGAAAACATGCATCATGATGAATAAAATATGTATCATGATGAAGAAAATGAGCATCATGATGAAAAAATGAGCATCATGATGAAGAAAATATGCATCATGATTAAGAAAATGAGAATTATGATGAAGAAATATGCATCGTGATGAAGGAAATGAGCATCATGACGAAGAAACTTATCATCATGATGATGAAAATATGCATCATGATGAGGAAAATATGCATCATGAAGAAGAAAATATGCATTATGATGAAGAAAATATGCATCTTTATAAAGAAAATATGCATCATGATGAAGAAAAAGAGAATCATTATGAAGAAAATGAGTATCATGATGAAGAAAATAAGCATTATGATGAATAAAAAAATATGCATCATGATTAATAAAATATGCATCATGATGAAGGAAATGAGGATCACGATGAAGAAAATATGCATTATGATGAAGAAAATGAGTATCATCATGAAGAAAATATGTATCGTGATGAAGAAAATATGCATCATGATCAAGAAAATGAGCGTCATGATGAAGAAAACGAGCACCTTGATGAAGAAACTATGCATCATGATGAAGAAAATGAGCAACATGACGAAGAAAATATGCATCATGATGAAGAAAATGAGCAACATGATGAAGGATATGAGCATCATGATGAAGAAAATATGAGCATCATGGAGAAGGAAATGAGCATCATGAAGAAGAAAATATGCATCATGATGAATAAAATATGTATCATTATGAAAAAAATGAGCATCATGATGAAGAAAATATGCATCATGATGAAGAAAATGAGCATTATGATGAAAAAAATATGTATCGTGATGAAGGAAATGAGCATTATGATGAAGAAAATTAGCATCATGATGAAGAAAATATGTCACGCCCCACATAACGCGACAACCGCCAAGTTAACCATAAATTTCGCAGAATGGGTGCACTCCACTCCACAAAGTTTATAGAAAACGTAAGGCTTGCTATCAAGTACCTGTAGAGCTAAACAACTGATAACAACGGGTACAACCCGAGGACATCATCTCAAAAAGTATCAACAAGGATTTACAAAGGTACAAAATACAATGGTGTAACTTAGTTTAAAGAAAATATACATGAACGATATAACATCGCGAAGGTACAAAAAGAACATCAAGGGGGTCACCAAATATAAACTATACAATCTCGCCAATGAATCCGTCAATTTACATAAAAGAGAAAGTACCCAATACACGGATTGGATGACGAGCAAACGATAGGAAAACCTCCAACCAAAACGATATCAACAGCCTGAAAAGGAAAGAATGATGGGGGTGAGCAAAACCACTAGCTCAGTGAGTTGATAAGCCGGTCACCCCGACCCTTATACGAAGCATGTATTCCACTCGCGGTTCATAACATAAAATCCCACATTTCGTCCCACAATAACTATTTCTCACTCAGTATACATATTAATGAAAATATAAACCTTAGTGCACATTACGAATAACACAATTAGTTCAAACAACATGTTATCACATAAAAACGCGTGGGTAGTCAATATCCTCCTCGAACTGAGCTCTCCGTCAAGAGACAGTCCAAGCCCGTCACCGTTACTCTAGATAAAATGCACATTAATATTCTTTCTCAACACGCCAAGTGCTAAAGTTCACAATTCAATATCGACGTGAATACTTGAAATGATCAAACATATAAACATATATGACATGCATGTCCCACACCGGTGACGTTGACTGAGCCTATACTAGACTGATCCATCTAACGATCACCCTCCAGAGTATCAGTATTTGGCAAATGGACAGGTGCCCCGTTAGATCTAACTCACCCGGGTTTGCCAATCACGGGCAACTTGGTTGTCACTCTAACTCACCCGAACCGCGACAATTCGGGCTACTTAATCAATGTCGCTCCAACTCACCCGAACCGTGACCAATTCGGGCTACTTAACCTTGGTACCAGGCATACATATGCATGTGCATCATAAGATGAATAACGACTCAAGTTAGAATCTTAATTGGCACACAAGAATAACCAGAAATCAATTCTCAAATAATTCACAATAAATGCTATCAGATATCGAGCCGGCAAGGCTCTTCAACATAAGTTAAAATCAATAATAATCATAAAATAGCTAACATGACTCTAACCAGAGCAATCGAGCCAATCAGACTCTTTACCACATAACATAATACCAAATAATTTTCTTATCAATTAACTAAAACTAAAATAAATGCACATTTATCGAGGGTCCACACTTCCCACAAGAGAAGGCGTTCCCGAATTATCAACTCACAAGGAAGTGATTAACTCTCTCCGGAATCTGAAGTCGGTCCCTTGCCCTTCGTCGATGGTTCTTTACCTAGAAAGGAGATGAGCAATTAAAGACAAATTATATATAAATAACTATTAGCGGTAACACCCCTTTCATTGCTAAAAACAAATCCTAATTGAGTTCGAACAAGTCGATATTAAATAAAAATGGTATGTAACTCCTTAACATCAGTTCCCAATCCCACATAACCAGTTTCAATACATTAACTAAACGAAACGATAGAAAATAAGTTTGAATTCGACATAAAAATTCTGAAATTTTCCAGCTAGCGGCAGTTTACGAGAAAAATCATAACTAATTGTAGAATAATCGGATTGAGGCGTTTCAAGTGGCTACGGAAAGCTGACGAGTTCAGCTACGTACAGAATTTAAGTATGCAAACTTTCATGGGTAATAGCTATGTCAAAATCAGTTCGAACAGTCTGCAAATTACCCACATACCAAAAAGAAAAACCCCACAAAATTACAAAATCATGGAAGAAGGAAGCTTAATTCACACACCACTTACCTCAAAACAACTTAGAAACCACCTAGGATGAGGGTTGTAAGGAAGAATTTGATCAACAAGGGTTTCTCCTCTTCACTCTCTTCTTTCCCCTCTTTTGCTTTTCTTCTCCCGTTCTTCTCTCTTTTTTTTTTTAACTTTAGCCTTACTAATTATATATCAGGCCATTTAAGTGGGCTGAAACTTTGGGCCACAAAATAAATAAATAAATAAGTTTGGGCTTTCTAAAAAAAATCTAGTTGGGCTTAATTGGGCTGGCCTTTTGGGCTATAAAAATAAATAAATAGGTTTTGGGCTTTCTAAAAAAAATCTAGTTGGGCTTAATTGGGCTGGCCTTTTGGGCTATAAAAATAAATAAATAGGTTTTGGGCTTTCTAAAAAAATCTAGTTGAACTAAGATATTATAAAATATGCATCATGATGAGGAAAATATGCATCATGAAGAAGAAAATATGCATTATGATGAAGAAAATATGCATCATTATAAAGAAAAAATGCATCACGATGAGGAAAATGAGAATTATGATGAATAAATATGCATCGTGATGAAGGAAATGAGCATCATGACGAAGAAAATTAGCATCATAATGAAGAAAATATGCATCATGATGAGGAAATTATGCATCATGAAGAAGAAAATATGCATCATGATGAAGAAAATGAGAATCATTATGAAGAAAATGAGTATCTTGATGAAGAAAATAAGCATCATGATGAATAAAATATGCGTCATGATGAATAAAATATGCATCATGATGAAGGAAATGAGCATCATGATAAAGAAAATATGCATCATGATGAAGAAAATGAGTATCATGATGTAGAAAATATGTATCATGATGAAGAAAATATGCATCACGATGAAGAAAATGAGCGTCATGATGAAGAAAATGAGCATCTTGATGAAGAAACTATGCATCATGATGAAGAAAATGAGCAACATGACAAAGAAAATATGCATCATGATGAAGAAAATGAGCAACATGATGAAGGAAATGAGCATCATGATGAAGAAAATATGAGCATCCTGGAGAAGGAAATGAGCATCATGAAGAAGAAAATATGTATCATGATGAAAAACATATGCATCTTGACGTCGAAAATATGTATCTTGAAAAAAAAAAAAGGCATCATGATGAAGAAAATGAGCATCATGATGAAGAAAATGAGCCTCATGATGTAGGAAATGAGCGTCATGATGAAGAAAATGAGCATCATGATGAAGAAAATATGCATTAGGACGAAGAAAGTGGGCATTACTATGACGAAAATGAGCATCATGATGAAGAAAATATGCATTATGATGAAGAAAATATGCATCATAACGAAGGAAACGAGCATCATGATGACAAAAATGAGCGT
Organism: Pogostemon cablin; assembly: GCA_023678885.1. Lineage (NCBI taxonomy): Eukaryota > Viridiplantae > Streptophyta > Magnoliopsida > Lamiales > Lamiaceae > Pogostemon > Pogostemon cablin. The sequence continues at coordinate 6,974,532 of CM042974.1, forward strand.
CATGATGTAGGAAATGAGCGTCATGATGAAGAAAATGAGCATCATGATGAAGAAAATATGGATCATGATGAAGAAAATATGCATAATGATGAAGAAATTGAGCATCATTATGAAGAAAATGAGCATCATGATGTTGAAAATATGCATCATGATAAAGAAAATATGCATCATGATGAAGGAAACGAGCATCATGATGAAGGAAATGAGAATCAAGATGAAGAAATTATGCATAATGATTAAGAAAATATGTATCATGATGAAAAAAATATGCATCATGATGAAGGAAATGAGCGTCATGATACAGAAAATGAGCATTATGATGAAGAAAATATGCACCATGACGAAGAAAATATGCATCATGATTAAGAAAATATACATCATGATGAAGAAAATGAGCGTCATGATGAAAAAAATGAGCATTATGATGAAGAAAATATGCATCGTGATGAAGAAAATATGTATCATGACGAAGAACATATGCATCTTGATGACGAAAATATGTATCATGAAGAAAAAAATATGCATCATGATGAAGAAAATGAGCATCATGATGAAGAAAATGAGCGTCATGATGTAGGAAATGAGCGTCATGATGAAGAAAATGAGCATCATGATGAAGAAAATATGCATCATGATGTAGAAAACGAGCATCACTATGAAGAAAATGAGCATCATGATGAAGAAAATATGCGTCATGATGAAGAAAATATGCATCATGACGAAGGATACGAGCATCATGATGAAGAAAATGAGCATCATGATGTAGGAAATGAGCCTCATGATGAAGAAAATATGCATCATGATGAAGAAAATATGCATCATTATGAACAAAATGAGCTTCATGATGTAAAAAATATGCGTCATGATAAAGAAAATGTGCATCATGATGAAGGAAACGAGCATCATGATGAAGGAAATGAGAATCAAGATGAAGAAATTATGCATCATGTGAAGAAAATATGTATCATGATGAAAAAAATATGCATCATGATGATGGAAATGAGCATCATGATGAAGAAAATGAGCATCATGATGAAGAAAATATGCATCTTGACGAAGAAAATATGCATCATGACGAAGAAAATATGCATCATGATGAAGAAAATGAGCGTCATGATGAAGAAAATGAGCACCATGATAAGAAAAGATGCATCATGATGAAGAAAATGAGCAACATAACGAAGAAAATATGCATCATGATGAAGAAAATGAGCATCATGACGAAGGAGAAAATATGAGCATCGTGGAGAAGGAAATGAGCATCATGAAGAAGAAAATATGCATCATGATGAAGAAAATATGTGTCATGATGAAAAAAATGAGCATCATGATGAAAAAATGAGCATCATGATGAAGAAAATATGCATCATGATGAAGAAAATGAGAATTATGATGAAGAAATATGCATCGTGATGAAGGAAATGCGCATCATGACGAAGAAAATTAGCATCATGATGAAGAAAATATGCATCATCATGAGGAAAATATGCATAATGAAGAAGAAAATATGCATTATGATGAAGAAAATATGCATCTTTATAAAGAAAATATGCATCATGATGAAGAAAATGAGAATCATTATGAAGAAAATGAGTATCATGATGAAGAAAATAAGCATCATGATGAATAAAATATGCATCATGATGAATAAAATATGCATCATAATGAAGGAAATGAGCATCACGATGAAGAAAATATGCATCATGATGAAGAAAATGAGTATCATGATGAAGAAAATATGCATCATGATGAAGAAAATATGCATCATGATGAAGAAAATGAGCGTTATGATGAAGAAAATGAGCACCTTGATGAAGAAACTATGCATCATGATGAAGAAAATGAGCAACATGACGAAGAAAATATGCATCATGATGAAGAAAATGAGAAACATGATGAAGGAAATGAGCATCATGATGAATAAAATATGAGCATAATGGAGAAGGAAATGAGCATTATAAAGAAGAAAATATGCATCATGATGAAGAAAATATGTATCATTATGAAGAAAATGAACATCAATATGAAAAAAATGAGCATCATGATGAAGAAAATATGCATCATGATGAAGAAAATGAGCATTATGATGAAGAAAATATACATCGTGATGAAGGAAATGAGCATTATGATGAAGAAAATTAGCATCATGATGAAGAAAATATGCATCATGATGAGGAAAATATGCATCATGAAGAAGAAAATATGCATTATGATGAAGAAAATATGCATCATTATAAGAAAATATGCATTAATATGAGGAAAATGAGAATTATGATGAAGAAATATGCATCGTGATGAAGGAAATGAGCATCATGACGAAGAAAATTGGCATTATGACGAAGAAAATATGCATCATGATGAGGAAAATATGTATCATGAAGAAGAAAATATGCATTATGATGAAAAAAATATGCATCATTATAAAGAAAATATGCATCATGATGAAGAAAATGAGAATCATTATGAAGAAAATGAGCATCATGATGAAGAAAATATGCGTTATGATGAAGAAAATATGCATCATAACGAAGGAAACGAGCATCATGATGAAAAAATTGAGCGTCACGATGTAGGAAATGAGCGTCATGATGAAGAAAATGAGCATCATGATGAAGAAAATATGCATCATGATGAAGAAAATGAGCATCATGATGTTGAAAATATGCATCATGATAAAGAAAATATGCATCATGATAAAGAAAACGAGCATCATGATGAAGAAAATGAGAATCAAGACGAAGAAAATATGCATCATGATGAAGAAAATATGTATCATGATGAAAAAAATATGCATCATGATGAAGGAAATGAGCATCATGATAAAGAAAATGAGCATCATGATGAAGAAAATATGCATCATGACGAAGAAAATATGTGTCATGATGAAGAAAATATACATCATGATAAAGAAAATGAGTGTCATGATGAAGAAAATAAGCACCATGATGAAGAAAATATCCATCATGAGGAAGAAAATGAGCAACATAACAAAGAAAATATGCATCATGATGAAGAAAATGAGCATCATGATGAAGGAATTAGCATCATGATGAAGAAAATATGAGCACCATGGAGAAGGAAATGAGCATCATGAAGTAAAAAATATGCATCATGATGAAGAAAATACGTATCATGATGAAGAAAATGAGCATCATGATGAAAAAAATGAGCATCATGATGTATAAAATATGCATCATGATGAAGAAAATGAGCATTATGATGAAGAAAATACGCATCGTGATGAAGAAAATATGTATCATGTCGAAGAACTTATGCATCTTGATGATGAAAATATGTATCATGAAAAAAAAATATGCATCATGATGAAGAAAATGAGCATCATGATGAAGAAAATGAGCTTCATGACGTAGGAAATGAGCCTAATGATGAAGAAAATGAGCATCATGATGAAGAAAATATGCATCATGATGTAGAAAATGAGCATCACTATGAAGAAAATGAGCATCATGATGAAGAAAATATGCGTCATGATGAAGAAAATATGCATCATGACGAAGGATACGAGCATCATGATGAAGAAAATGAGCGTCATGATGTAGGAAATGAGCCTCATATGAAGAAAATATGCATCATGATGAAGAAAATATGCATCATGATGAAGAAAATGAGCATCATTATGAACAAAATGAGAATCATGATGTAGAAAATATGCATCATGATAAAGAAAATATGCATCATGATGAAGGAAACGAGCATCATGATGAAGGAAATGAGAATCAAGATGAAGAAAATATGCATCATGATGAAGAAAATATGTATCATGATGAAAAAATATGCATCATGATGAAGGAAATGAGCGTCATGATGAAGAAAATAAGCATCATGATGAAGAAAATATGCATCATGACGAAGAAAATATGTATCATGATGAAGAAAATATGCATCATGTTGAAGAAAATTAGCGTCATGATGAAGAAAATGAGTACCATGATGAAGAAAATATGCATCATGATGAAGAAAATGAGCAACATAGCGAAGAAAATATGCATCATGATGAAGAAAATGAGCATCATGATGAAGGAGAAAATATGAGCATCGTGGAGAAGGAAATGAGCATCATGAAGAAGAAAATATGCATCATGATGAAGAAAATATGTATCATGATGAATAAAATGAGCATCATGATGAAAAAATGAGCATCATGATGAAGAAAATATGCATCATGATTAAGAAAATGAAAAATATGATGAAAAAATATGCATCGTGATGAAGGAAATGAGCATCATGACGAAGAAACTTATCATCATGATGAAGAAAATATGCCTCATGATGAGGAAAATATGCATCATGAAGAAGAAAATATGCATTATGATGAAGAAAATATGCATCTTTATAAAGAAAATATGCATCATGATGAAGGAAAGGAGAATCATTATGAAGAAAATGAGTATCATGATGAAGAAAATAAGCATCATGATGAATAAAAAAATATGCATCATGATTAATAAAATATGCATCATGATGAAGGAAATGAGGATCACGATGAAGAAAATATGCATCATGATGTAGAAAATATGCGTCATGATGAAGAAAATGAGCGTCAAGATGAAGAAAATGAGCACCTTGATGAAGAAACTATGCATCATGATGAAGAAAATGAGCAAACATGACGAAAAAAATATGCATCATGATGAAGAAAATGAGCAACATGATGAAGGAAATGAGCATCATGATGAAGAAAATATGAGCATCATGGAGAAGGAAATGAGCATCATGAAGAAGAAAATATGCATCACGATGAAGAAATATGTATCATTATGAAGAAAATGAACATCATTATGAAAAAAATGAGCATCATGATGAAGAATATATGCATCATGATGAAGAAAATGAGCATTATGATGAAGAAAATATACATCGTGATGAAGGAAATGAGCATTATGATGAAGAAAATTAGCATCATGATGAAGAAAATATGCATCATGATGAGGAAAATATGCATCATGAAGAAGAAAATATGCATTATGATGAAGAAAATATACATCATTATAAAGAAAATATGCATCAATATGAGGAAAATGAGAATTATGATGAAGAAATATGCATCGTGATGAAGGAAATGAGCATCATGACGAAGAAAATTGGCATCATGATGAAGAAAATATGCATCATGATGAGGAAAATATGCATCATGAAGAGGAAAATATGCATTATGATGAAGAAAATATGCATCATTATAAAGTAAATATGCATCATGATGAAGAAAATGAGAATCATTATGAAGAAAATGAGTATCATGATGAAGAAAAATAAGCATCATGATGTATAAAATATGCGTCATGATGAATAAAATATGCATCATGATGAAGGAAATGAGCATCATAATTAAGAAAATATGCATCATGATGAAGAAAATGAGTATCATGATGAAGAAAATATGTATCATGATGAAGAAAATATCATCATGATGAAGAAAATGAGGGTCATGATGAAGAAAATGAGCATCTTTATGAAGAAATTATGCATCATGATGAAGAAATTGAGCAACATGACAAAGAAAATATGCATCATGATGAAGAAAATGAGCAACATGATGAAGGAAATGAGCATCATGATGAAGAAAATATGAGGATCATGGAGAAGGAAATGAGCATCATGAAAAAGAAAATATGCATCATGATGAAGAAAATATGTATCATTATGAATAAAATGAGCATCATTATTAAAAAAATGAGCATCATGATGAAAAAAATATGTATCATGAGGAAGAAAATGAGCATTATGATAAAGAAAATATGCATTGTTATGAAGGAAATGAGCATTATGACGAAGAAAATTAGCATCATGATGTAGAAAATATGCATCATGATGAGGAAAATTGAATCGTGAAGAAGAAAATATGCATTATGATGAAGAAAATATGCATCATTATAAAGAAAATATGCATCATGATGAGGAAAATGAGAATTATGAGGAAGAAATATGCATCGTGATGAAGGAAATGAGCATCATGACGATGAAAATTAGCATCATGATGAAGAAAATATGCATCATGATGAGGAAAATATGCATCATAAAGAAGAAAATATGCATTATGATGAAGAAAATATGCATCATTATAAAGAAAATAAGCATCACGATGAGGAAAATGAGAATTATGATGAATAAATATGCATCGTGATGAAGGAAATGAGCATCATGACGAAGAAAATTAGCATCATGATGAAGAAAATATGCATCATGATGAGGAAATTATGCATCATGAAGAAGAAAATATGCATTATGATTAAGAAAATATGCATCATTGTAAAGAAAATATGCATCATGATGAAGAAAATGAAAATCATTATGAAGAAAATGAGTATCATGATGAAGAAAATAAGCATCATGATGAATAAAATATGCGTCATGATGAATAAAATATGCATCATGATGAAGGAAATGAGCATCATGATAAAGAAAATATGCATCATGATGAAAAAAATGAGTATCATGATGAAGAAAATATGTATCATGATAAAGAAAATATGCATCATGATGAAAAAAATGAGCGTCATGATGAAGAAAATTAGCATCTTGATGAAGAAAATATCCATCATGAGGAAGAAAATGAGCAACATGACAAAGAAAATATACATCATGATGAAGAAAATGAGCAACATGATAAAGGAAATGAGCATCATGATGAAGAAAATATGAGCATCATGGAGAAGGAAATGAGCATCATGAAGAAAAAAATATGCATCATGATGAAGAACATACGCATCTTGATGACGAAAATATGTATCTTGAAGAAAAAAATATGCATCATGATGAAGAAAATGAGCATCATGATGAAGAAAATATGCATCAGGATGAAGAAAGTGAGCATCACTATGAAGAAAATGAGCATCATGATGATGAAAATATGCGTTATGATGAAGAAAATATGCTTCATAACGAAGGAAACGAGCATCATGATGAAAAAAATGAGCGTCATGACGTAGGAAATGAGCGTCATGATGAAGAAAAGGAGCATCATGATGAAGAAAATATGCATCATGATGAAGAAAATGAGCATCATTATGAAGAAAATGAGCATCATGATGTTGAAAATATGCATCATGATAAAGAAAATATGCATCATGATGAAGAAAACGAGCATCATGATGAAGGAAATGAGAATCAAGATGAAGAAAATATGCATCATGATGAAGAAAATATGTATCATGATGAAAAAAATATGCATCATGATGAAGGAAATGAGCGTCATGATAAAGAAAATGAGCATCATGATGAAGAAAATATGCATCATGACGAAGAAAATATGTGTCATGATGAAGAAAATATACATCATGATGAAGAAAATGAGTGTCATGATGAAGAAAATGAGCACCATGATGAAGAAAATATCCATCATGAGGAAGAAAATGAGCAACATAACAAAGAAAATATGCATCATGATGAAGAAAATGAGCATCATGATGAAGGAATTAGCATCATGATGAAGAAAATATGAGCACCATGGAGAAGGAAATGAGCATCATGAAGTAAAAAATATGCATCATGATGAAGAAAATACGTATCATGATGAAGAAAATGAGCATCATGATGAAAAAAATGAGCATCATGATGTATAAAATATGCATCATGATGAAGAAAATGAGCATTATGATGAAGAAAATATGCATCGTGATGAAGAAAATATGTATCATGTCGAAGAACTTATGCATCTTGATGATGAAAATATGTATCATGAAGAAAAAAATATGCATCATGATGAAGAAAATGAGCATCATGATGAAGAAAATGAGCTTCATGACGTAGGAAATGAGCCTAATGATTAAGAAAATGAGCATCATGATGAAGAAAATATGCATCATGATGTAGAAAATGAGCATCACTATGAAGAAAATGAGCATCATGATGAAGAAAATATACGTCATGATGAAGAAAATATGCATCATGACGAAGGATACGAGCATCATGATGAAGAAAATGAGCGTCATGATGTAGGAAATGAGACTCATATGAAGAAAATATGCATCATGATGAAGAAAATATGCATCATGATGAAGAAAATGAGCATCATTATGAACAAAATGAGAATCATGATGTAGAAAATAAGCATCATGATAAAGAAAATATGCATCATGATGAAGTAAACGAGCATCATGATGAAGGAAATGAGAATCAAGATGAAGAAAATATGCATCATGATGAAGAAAATATGTATCATGATGAAAAAAATGTGCATCATGATGAAGGAAATGAGCGTCATGATGAAGAAAATAAGCATCATGATGAAGAAAATATGCATCATGACGAAGAAAATATGTATCATGATGAAGAAAATATGCATCATGTTGAAGAAAATTAGCGTCATGATGAAGAAAATGAGTACCATGATGAAGAAAATATGCATCATGATGAAGAAAATGAGCAACATAGCGAAGAAAATATGCATCATGATGAAGAAAATGAGCAACATGATGAAGGAGAAAATATGAGCATCGTGGAGAAGGAAATGAGCATCATGAAGAAGAAAATATGCATCATGATGAAGAAAATATGTATCATGATGAATAAAATGAGCATCATGATGAAAAAATGAGCATCATGATGAAGAAAATATGCATCATGATTAAGAAAATGAAAAATATGATGAAAAAATATGCATCGTGATGAAGGAAATGAGCATCATGACGAAGAAACTTATCATCATGATGAAGAAAATATGCATCATGATGAGGAAAATATGCATCATGAAGAAGAAAATATGCATTATGATGAAGAAAATATGCATCTTTATAAAGAAAATATGCATCATGATGAAGGAAAGGAGAATCATTATGAAGAAAATGAGTATCATGATGAAGAAAATAAGCATCATGATGAATAAAAAAATATGCATCATGATTAATAAAATATGCATCATGATGAAGGAAATGAGGATCACGATGAAGAAAATATGCATCATGATGTAGAAAATATGCATCATGATGAAGAAAATGAGCGTCAAGATGAAGAAAATGAGCACCTTGATGAAGAAACTATGCATCATGATGAAGAAAATGAGCAAACATGACGAAAAAAATATGCATCATGATGAAGAAAATGAGCAACATGATGAAGGAAATGAGCATCATGATGAAGAAAATATGAGCATCATGGAGAAGGAAATGAGCATCATGAAGAAGAAAATATGCATCACGATGAAGAAATATGTATCATTATGAAGAAAATGAACATCATTATGAAAAAAATGAGCATCATGATGAAGAATATATGCATCATGATGAAAAAAATGAGCATTATGATGAAGAAAATATACATCGTGATGAAGGAAATGAGCATTATGATGAAGAAAATTAGCATCATGATGAAGAAAATATGCATCATGATGAGGAAAATATGCATCATGAAGAAGAAAATATGCATTATGATAAAGAAAATATACATCATTATAAAGAAAATATGCATCAATATGAGGAAAATGAGAATTATGATGAAGAAATATGCATCGTGATGAAGGAAATGAGCATCATGACGAAGAAAATTGGCATCATGATGAAGAAAATATGCATCATGATGAGGAAAATATGCATCATGAAGAGGAAAATATGCATTATGATGAAGAAAATATGCATCATTATAAAGTAAATATGCATCATGATGAAGAAAATGAGAATCATTATGAAGAAAATGAGTATCATGATGAAGAAATAAGCATCATGATGTATAAAATATTCGTCATGATGAATAAAATATGCATCATGATGAAGGAAATGAGCATCATAATTAATAAAATATGCATCATGATGAAGAAAATGAGTATCATGATGAAGAAAATATGTATCATGATGAAGAAAATATCATCATGATGAAGAAAATGAGGGTCATGATGAAGAAAATGAGCATCTTGATGAAGAAATTATGCATCATGATGAAGAAAATGAGCAACATGACAAAGAAAATATGCATCATGATGAAGAAAATGAGCAACATGATGAAGGAAATGAGCATCATGATGAAGAAAATATGAGGATCATGGAGAAGGAAATGAGCATCATGAAAAAGAAAATATGCATCATGATGAAGAAAATATGTATCATTATGAATAAAATGAGCATCATTATTAAAAAAATGAGCATCATGATGAAAAAAATATGTATCATGATGAAGAAAATGAGCATTATGATAAAGAAAATATGCATTGTTATGAAGGAAATGAGCATTATGACGAAGAAAATTAGCATCATGATGTAGAAAATATGCATCATGATGAGGAAAATTGCATCGTGAAGAAGAAAATATGCATTATGATGAAGAAAATATGCATCATTATAAAGAAAATATGCATCATGATGAGGAAAATGAGAATTATGATGAAGAAATATGCACCGTGATGAAGGAAATGAGCATCATGACGATGAAAATTAGCATCATGATGAAGAAAATATGCATCATGATGAGGAAAATATGCATCATGAAGAAGAAAATATGCATTATGATGAAGAAAATATGCATCATTATAAAGAAAATAAGCATCACGATGAGGAAAATGAGAATTATGATGAATAAATATGCATCGTGATGAAGGAAATGAGCATCATGACGAAGAAAATTAGCATCATGATGAAGAAAATATGCATCATGATGAGGAAATTATGCATCATGAAGAAGAAAATATGCATTATGATTAAGAAAATATGCATCATTGTAAAGAAAATATGCATCATGATGAAGAAAATGAAAATCATTATGAAGAAAATGAGTATCATGATGAAGAAAATAAGCATCATGATGAATAAAATATGCGTCATGATGAATAAAATATGCATCATGATGAAGGAAATGAGCATCATGATAAAGAAAATATGCATCATGATGAAAAAAATGAGTATCATGATGAAGAAAATATGTATCATGATAAAGAAAATATGCATCATGATGAAAAAAATGAGCGTCATGATGAAGAAAATTAGCATCTTGATGAATAAAATATCCATCATGAGGAAGAAAATGAGCAACATGACAAAGAAAATATGCATCATGATGAAGAAAATGAGCAACATGATAAAGGAAATGAGCATCATGATGAAGAAAATATGAGCATCATGGAGAAGGAAATGAGCATCATGAAGAAAAAAATATGCATCATGATGAAGAACATACGCATCTTGATGACGAAAATATGTATCTTGAAGAAAAAAATATGCATCATGATGAAGAAAATGAGCATCATGATGAAGAAAATATGCATCAGGATGAAGAAAGTGAGCATCACTATGAAGAAAATGAGCATCATGATGAAGAAAATATGCGTTATGATGAAGAAAATATGCTTCATAACGAAGGAAACGAGCATCATGATGAAAAAAATGAGCGTCATGATGTAGGAAATGAGCGTCATGATGAAGAAAATGAGCATCATGATGAAGAAAATATGCATCATGATGAAGAAAATGAGCATCATTATGAAGAAAATGAGCATCATGATGTTGAAAATATGCATCATGATAAAGAAAATATGCATCATGATGAAGAAAACGAGCATCATGATGAAGGAAATGAGAATCAAGACGAAGAAAATATGCATCATGATGAAGAAAATATGTATCATGATGAAAAAAATATGCATCATGATGAAGGAAATGAGCGTCATAATAAAGAAAATGAGCATCATGATGAAGAAAATATGCATCATGACGAAGAAAATATGTGTCATGATGAAGAAAATATACATCATGATAAAAAAAATGAGTGTCATGATGAAGAAAATAAGCACCATGATGAAGAAAATATCCATCATGAGGAAGAAAATGAGCAACATAACAAAGAAAATATGCATCATGATGAAGAAAATGAGCATCATGATGAAGGAATTAGCATCATGATGAAGAAAATATGAGCACCATGGAGAAGGAAATGAGCATCATGAAGTAAAAAATATGCATCATGATGAAGAAAATACGTATCATGATGAAGAAAATGAGCATCATGATGAAAAAAATGAGCATCATGATGTATAAAATATGCATCATGATGAAGAAAATGAGCATTATGATGAAGAAAATACGCATCGTGATGAAGAAAATATGTATCATGTCGAAGAACTTATGCATCTTGATGATGAAAATATGTATCATGAAGAAAAAAATATGCATCATGATGAAGAAAATGAGCATCATGATGAAGAAAATGAGCTTCATGACGTAGGAAATGAGCCTAATGATGAAGAAAATGAGCATCATGATGAAGAAAATATGCATCATGATGTAGAAAATGAGCATCACTATGAAGAAAATGAGCATCATGATGAAGAAAATATGCGTCATGATGAAGAAAATATGTATCATGACGAAGGATACGAGCATCATGATGAAGAAAATGAGCGTCATGATGTAGGAAATGAGCCTTATATGAAGAAAATACGCATCATGATGAAGAAAATGAGCATCATTATGAATAAAATGAGCATCATGATGTAGAAAATATGCGTCATGATAAAGAAAATATGCATCATGATGAAGGAAACGAGCATCATGATGAAGGAAATGAGAATAAAGATTAAGAAAATATGCATCATGAAGAAGAAAATATGTATATTGATGAAGAAAATATGCATCATGATGAAGAAAATGAGTACCATGATGAAGAAAATATGCATCATGATGAAGAACATGAGCAACATAGCAAAGAAAATATGCATCATGATGAAGAAAATGAGCATCCTGATGAAGGAGAAAATATGAGCATCCTGATGAAGGAAATGAGCATCATGATGAAGGAAATAAGCATCATGAAGAAGAAAATATGCATCATGATGAAGAAAATATGTATCATGATGAAGAAAATTAGCATCATGATGAAAAAAATGAGCATCATGATGAAGAAAATATGCATCATGATTAAGAAAATGAGAATTATGAAGAAGAAATATGCATTGTGATGAAGGAAATGAGCATCATGACGAAGAAACTTATCATCATGATGAAGAAAATATGCATCATGATGAGGAAAATATGCATCATGAAGAAGAAAATATGCATTATGATGAAGAAAATATGCATCTTTATAAAGAAAATATGCATCATGATGAAGAAAAGGAGAATCATTATGAAGAAAATGAGTATCATGATGAAGAAAATAAGCATCATGACGAATAAAATAAGCTTCATGAGGAATAAAATATGCATCATGATGAAGGAAATGAGGATCACGATGAAGAAAATATGCATCATGATGAAGAAAATGAGTATCATGATGAAGAAAATATGCATCATGATGAAGAAAATATGCATCATGATGAAGAAAATGAGCGTCATGATGTAAAAAAGGAGCACCTTGATGAATAAACTATGCATCATGATGAAGAAAATGAGCAACATGACGAAGAAAATATGCATCATGATGAAGAAAATGAGCAACATGATGAAGGAAATGAGCATCATGATGAAGAAAATCTGAGCATCATGGAGAAGGAAATGAGCATCATGAAGAAGAAAATATGCATCATGATGAAGAAAATATGTATCATTATGAAAAAAAATGAGCATCATTTTAAAAAATGAGCATCATGATGAAGAAAATATGCTCATGATGAAGAAAATGAGCATTATGTTGAAGAAAATATGCATCATGAAGAAGAAAATATGCATTATGATGAAGAAAATATGCATCATGAAGGAAATGAGCATTATGACGAAGAAAATTAGCATCATGATGAAGAAAATATGCATCATATTGAGGAAAATATTCATCATGAAGAAGAAAATATGCATTATGATGAAGAAAATATGCATCATTATAAAGAAAATATGCATCATGATGAGGAAAATGAGAATTATGAGTAAGAAATATGCATCGTGATGAAGGAAATTAGCATCATGACGAAGAAAATTAGCATCATGATGAAGAAAATATGCATCATGATGAGGAAAATATGCATCATGAAGAAGAAAATATGCATTATGATGAAGAAAATATGCATCATTATAAAGTAAATATGCATCATGATGAAGAAAATGAGAATCATTATGAAGAAAATGAGTATCATGATGAAGAAAATAAGCATCATGATGAATAAAATATGCATCATGATGAATAAAATATGCGTCATGATGAAGGAAATGAGCATCATAATGAAGAAAATATGCATCATGATGAAGAAAATGAGTATCATGATGAAGAAAATATGTATCATGATGAAGAAAATATGCATCATGATGAAGAAAATGAGCGTCATGATGAAGAAAATGAGCATCTTGATGAAGAAATTATGCATCATGATGAAGAAAATGAGCAACATGACAAAGAAAATATGCATCATGATGAAGAAAATGAGCAACATGATAAAGGAAATGAGCATCATGATGAAGAAAATATGAACATCATAGAGAAGGAAATGAGCATCATGAAGAAAAAAATATGCATCATGATGAAGAACAAACGCATCTTGATGACGAAAATATGTATCTTGAAGAAAAAAATATGCATCATGATGAAGAAAATGAGCATCATGATGAAGAAAATGAGCGTCATAATGTAGGTAATGAGCATCATGATGAAGAAAATATGCATCAGGATGAAGAAAGTGAGCATCACTATGAAGAAAATGAGCATCATGATGAAGAAAATATGCGTTATGATGAAGAAAATATGCTTCATAACGAAGGAAACGAGTATCATGATGAAAAAAATTAGCGTCATGATGTAGGAAATGAGCGTCATGATTAAGAAAATGAGCATCATGATGAAGAAAATATGCATCATGATGAAGAAAATGAGCATCATTATGAAGAAAATGAGCTTCATGATGTTGAAAATATGCATCATGATAAAGAAAATATGCATCATGATGAAGAAAACGAGCATCATGATGAAGGAAATGAGAATCAAGACGAAGAAAATATGCATCATGATGAAGAAAATATGTATCATGATGAAAAAAATATGCATCATGATGAAGGAAATGAGCGTCATGATAAAGAAAATGAGCATCATGATGAAGAAAATATGCATCATGACGAAGTAAATATGCGTCATGATGAAGAAAATATACATCATGATGAAGAAAATGAGTGTCATAATGAAGAAAATAAGCACCATGATGAAAAAATATCCATCATGAGGAAGAAAATGAGCAACATAACAAAGAAAATATGCATCATGATGAAGAAAATGAGCATCATGATGAAGGAAATGAGCATCATGATGAAGAAAATATGAGCATCATGGAGAAGGAAATGAGCATCATGAAGAAAAAAATATGCATCATGATGAAGAAAATACGTATCATGATGAAGAAAATGAGCATCATGATGAAAAAATGAGCATAATGATGTATAAAATATGCATCATGATGAAGAAAATGAGCATTATGATGAAGAAAATACGCATCGTGATGAAGAAAATATGTATCATGTCGAAGAACTTATGCATCTTGATGATGAAAATATGTATCATGAAGAAAAAAATATGCATCATGATGAAGAAAATGAGCATCATGATGAAGAAAATGAGCGTCATGACGTAGGAAATGAGTGTAATGATGAAGAAAATGAACATCATGATGAAGAAAATATGCATCATGATGTAGAAATTGAGCATCACTATGAAGAAAATGAGCATCATGATGAAGAAAATATGCGTCATGATGAAGAAAATATGTATCATGACGAAGGATACGAGCATCATGATGAAGAAAATGAGCGTCATGATGTAGGAAATGAGCCTTATATGAAGAAAATATGCATCATGATGAAGAAAATATGCATCATGATGAAGAAAATGAGCATCATTATGAACAAAATGAGCATCATGATGTAGAAAATATGCGTCATGATAAAGAAAATATGCATCATGATGAAGGAAACGAGCATCATGATGAAGGAAATGAGAATAAAGATTAAGAAAATATGCATCATGAAGAAGAAAATATGTATCATGATGAAGAAAATATGCATCATGATGAAGAAAATGAGTACCATGATGAATAAAATATGCATCATGATGAAGAACATGAGCAACATAGCAAAGAAAATATGCATCATGATGAAGAACATGAGCATCATGATGAAGGAGAAAATATGAGCATCGTGGAGAAGGAAATGAGCATCATGAAGAAGAAAATATGCATCATGATGAAGAAAATATGTATCATGATGAAGAAAATGAGCATCATGATGAAAAAAATTAGCATCATGATGAAGAAAATATGCATCATGAATAAGAAAATGAGAATTATGAAGAAGAAATATGCATCGTGATGAAGGAAATGAGCATCATGACGAAGAAACTTATCATCATGATGAAGAAAATATGCATCATGATAAGGAAAATATGCATCATGAAAAAGAAAATATGCATTATGATGAAGAAAATATGCATCTTTATAAAGAAAATATGCATCATGATGAAGAAAAGGAGAATCATTATGAAGAAAATGAGTATCATGATGAAGAAAATAAGCATCATGATGAATAAAATAAGCTTCATGAGGAATAAAATATGCATCATGATGAAGGAAATGAGGATCACGATGAAGAAAATATGCATCATGATGAAGAAAATATGCATCATGATGAAGAAAATATGCATCATGATGAAGAAAATGAGCGTCATGATGTAAAAAATGAGCACCTTGATGAAGAAACTATGCATCATGATGAAGAAAATGAGCAACATGACGAAGAAAATATGTATCATGATGAAGAAAATGAGCAACATGATGAAGGAAATGAGCATCATGATGAAGAAAATTTGAGCATCATGGAGAAGGAAATGAGCATCATGAAGAAAAAAATATGCATCATGATGAAGAAAATATGTATCATTATGAAAAAAAATGAGCATCATTTTAAAAAATGAGCATCATGATGAAGAAAATATGCATCATGATGAAGAAAATGAGCATTATGTTGAAGAAAATATGCATCATGAAGAAGAAAATATGCATTATGATGAAGAAAATATGCATCATGAAGGAAATGAGCATTATGACGAAGAAAATTAGCATCATGATGAAGAAAATATGCATCATGATGAGGAAAATATTCATCATGAAGAAGAAAATATGCATTATGATGAAGAAAATATGCATCATTATAAAGAAAATATGCATCATGATGAGGAAAATGAGAATTATGATGAAGAAATATACATCGTGATGAAGGAAATGAGCATCATGACGAAGAAAATTAGCATCATGATGAAGAAAATATGCATCATGATGAGGAAAATATGTATCATGAAGAAGAAAATATGCATTATGATGAAGAAAATATGCATCATTATAAAGTAAATATGCATCATGATGAAGAAAATGAGAATCATTATGAAGAAAATGAGTATCATGATGAAGAAAATAAGCATCATGATGAATAAAATATGCGTCATGATGAATAAAATATGTATCATGATGAAGGAAATGAGCATCATAATGAAGAAAATATGTATCATGACGAAGAAAATGAGTATCATGATGAAGAAAATATGTATCATGATGAAGAAAATATGCATCATGATGAAGAAAATGAGCGTCATGATGAAGAAAATGGGCATCTTGATGAAGAAATTATGCATCATGATGAAGAAAATGAGCAACATGACAAAGAAAATATGCATCATGATGAAGAAAATGAGCAACATGATGAAGAAAATATGAGCATCATGGAGAAGGAAATGAGCATCATGAAGAAGAAAATATGCATCATGATGAAGGAAATGAGCATCATGATAAAGAAAATATGCGTCATGATGAAGAATGAGTATCATGATGAAGAAAATATGCATCATGATGTAGAAAATATGCATCATGATGAAGAAAATACGTATCATGATGAAGAAAATGAGCATCATGATGAAAAAATGAGCATAATGATGTATAAAATATGCATCATGATGAAGAAAATGAGCATTATGATGAAGAAAATACGCATCGTGATGAAGAAAATATGTATCATGTCGAAGAACTTATGCATCTTGATGATGAAAATATGTATCATGAAGAAAAAAATATGCATCATGATGAAGAAAATGAGCATCATGATGAAGAAAATGAGCGTCATGACGTAGGAAATGAGTGTAATGATGAAGAAAATGAACATCATGATGAAGAAAATATGCATCATGATGTAGAAATTGAGCATCACTATGAAGAAAATGAGCATCATGATGAAGAAAATATGCGTCATGATGAAGAAAATATGTATCATGACGAAGGATACGAGCATCATGATGAAGAAAATGAGCGTCATGATGTAGGAAATGAGCCTTATATGAAGAAAATATGCATCATGATGAAGAAAATATGCATCATGATGAAGAAAATGAGCATCATTATGAACAAAATGAGCATCATGATGTAGAAAATATGCGTCATGATAAAGAAAATATGCATCATGATGAAGGAAACGAGCATCATGATGAAGGAAATGAGAATAAAGATTAAGAAAATATGCATCATGAAGAAGAAAATATGTATCATGATGAAGAAAATATGCATCATGATGAAGAAAATGAGTACCATGATGAATAAAATATGCATCATGATGAAGAACATGAGCAACATAGCAAAGAAAATATGCATCATGATGAAGAACATGAGCATCATGATGAAGGAGAAAATATGAGCATCGTGGAGAAGGAAATGAGCATCATGAAGAAGAAAATATGCATCATGATGAAGAAAATATGTATCATGATGAAGAAAATGAGCATCATGATGAAAAAAATTAGCATCATGATGAAGAAAATATGCATCATGAATAAGAAAATGAGAATTATGAAGAAGAAATATGCATCGTGATGAAGGAAATGAGCATCATGACGAAGAAACTTATCATCATGATGAAGAAAATATGCATCATGATGAGGAAAATATGCATCATGAAAAAGAAAATATGCATTATGATGAAGAAAATATGCATCTTTATAAAGAAAATATGCATCATGATGAAGAAAAGGAGAATCATTATGAAGAAAATGAGTATCATGATGAAGAAAATAAGCATCATGATGAATAAAATAAGCTTCATGAGGAATAAAATATGCATCATGATGAAGGAAATGAGGATCACGATGAAGAAAATATGCATCATGATGAAGAAAATATGCATCATGATGAAGAAAATATGCATCATGATGAAGAAAATGAGCGTCATGATGTAAAAAATGAGCACCTTGATGAAGAAACTATGCATCATGATGAAGAAAATGAGCAACATGACGAAGAAAATATGCATCATGATGAAGAAAATGAGCAACATGATGAAGGAAATGAGCATCATGATGAAGAAAATTTGAGCATCATGGAGAAGGAAATGAGCATCATGAAGAAAAAAATATGCATCATGATGAAGAAAATATGTATCATTATGAAAAAAAATGAGCATCATTTTAAAAAATGAGCATCATGATGAAGAAAATATGCATCATGATGAAGAAAATGAGCATTATGTTGAAGAAAATATGCATCATGAAGAAGAAAATATGCATTATGATGAAGAAAATATGCATCATGAAGGAAATGAGCATTATGACGAAGAAAATTAGCATCATGATGAAGAAAATATGCATCATGATGAGGAAAATATTCATCATGAAGAAGAAAATATGCATTATGATGAAGAAAATATGCATCATTATAAAGAAAATATGCATCATGATGAGGAAAATGAGAATTATGATGAAGAAATATGCATCGTAATGAAGGAAATGAGCATCATGACGAAGAAAATTAGCATCATGATGAAGAAAATATGCATCATGATGAGGAAAATATGTATCATGAAGAAGAAAATATGCATTATGATGAAGAAAATATGCATCATTATAAAGTAAATATGCATCATGATGAAGAAAATGAGAATCATTATGAAGAAAATGAGTATCATGATGAAGAAAATAAGCATCATGATGAATAAAATATGCGTCATGATGAATAAAATATGTATCATGATGAAGGAAATGAGCATCATAATGAAGAAAATATGTATCATGACGAAGAAAATGAGTATCATGATGAAGAAAATATGTATCATGATGAAGAAAATATGCATCATGATGAAGAAAATGAGCGTCATGATGAAGAAAATGGGCATCTTGATGAAGAAATTATGCATCATGATGAAGAAAATGAGCAACATGACAAAGAAAATATGCATCATGATGAAGAAAATGAGCAACATGATGAAGAAAATATGAGCATCATGGAGAAGGAAATGAGCATCATGAAGAAGAAAATATGCATCATGATGAAGGAAATGAGCATCATGATAAAGAAAATATGCGTCATGATGAAGAATGAGTATCATGATGAAGAAAATATGCATCATGATGTAGAAAATATGCATCATGATGAAGAAAATGAGCGTCAAGATGAAGAAAATGAGCACCTTGATGAAGAAACTACGCATCATGATGAAGAAAATGAGCAAACATGACGAAAAAATATGCATCATGATGAAGAAAACGAGCAACATGATTAAGAAAAGAGCATCAGATGAAGAAAATATGAGCATCATGGAGAAGGAAATGAGCATCATGAAGAAGAAAATATGCATCATGATGAAGAAATATGTATCATTATGAAGAAAATGAACATCATTATGAAAAAAATGAGCATCATGATGAAGAAAATATGCATCATGATGAAGAAAATGAGCATTATGATGAAGAAAATATACATCGTGATGAAGGAAATAAGCATTATGATGAAGAAAATTAGCATCATGATGAAGAAAATATGCATCATGATGAGGAAAATATGCATCATGAAGAAGAAAATATGCATTATGATGAAAAAAATATGCATCATTATAAATAAAATATGCATCAATATGAGGAAAATGAGAATTATGATGAAGAAATATGCATCGTGATGAAGGAAATGAGCATCATGACGAAGAAAATTGGCATCATGATGAAGAAAATATGCATCATGATGAGGAAAATATGCATCAAGAAGAAGAAAATATGCATTATCATGAAGAAAATATGCGTCATTATAAAGAAAATATGCATCAAGATGAAGAAAATGAGAATCATTATGAAGAAAATGAGTATCATGATGAAAAAATAAGCATCATGATGAATAAAATATGCGTCATGATGAATAAAATATACATCATGATGAAGGAAATGAGCATCATGATAAAGAAAATATGCATCATGATGAAGAAAATGAGTATCATGATGAAGAAAATATGTGTCATGATGAAGAAAATATGCATCATGATGAAGAAAATGAGCGTCATGATGAAGAAAATGAGCACCATGATGAAGAAAATATGAGCATCATGGAGAAGGAAATGAGCATCATGAAGAAAAAAATATGCATCATGATGAAGAAAATACGTATCATGACGAAAAAAATGAGCATCATGATGAAAAAAATGAGCATCATGATGTATAAAATATGCATCATGATGAAGAAAATGAGCATTTTAATGAAGAAAATATGCATCGTGATGAAGAAAATATGTATCATGTCGAAGAACATATGCATCTTGATGACGAAAATATGTATCATGAAGAAAAAAATATGCTTCATGATGAAGAAAATGAGCATCATGATGAAGAAAATAAGCGTCATAATGTAGGAAATGAGCATCATTATGAAGAAAATGAGCATCATGATGAAGAAAATATGCATCATGATGTAGAAAATGAGCATCACTATGAAGAAAATGAGCATCATGATGAAGAAAGTATGCGTCATGATGAAGAAAATATGCATCATGAAGAAGGATACGAGCATCATGATGAAGAAAATGAGCGTCATAATGTAGGAAATGAGCCTCATGATGAAGAAAATATGCATCATGATGAAGAAAATATGCATTATTATGAACAAAATGAGCATCATGATGTAGAAAATATGCGTCATGATAAAGAAAATATGCATCATGATAAAGGAAACGAGCATCATGATGAAGGAAATGAGAATTAAGATGAAGAAAATATGCATCATGATGAAGAAAATATGTATCATGATTAAAAAAATATGCATCATGATGAAGGAAATGAGAGTCATGATGAAGAAAATGAGCATCATGATGAAGAAAATAAGCATCTTGACGAAGAAAATATGCATCATGACGAAGAAAATAAGCATCATGATGAAGAAAATGAGCGTCATGATGAAGAAAATGAGCACCATGATGAAGAAAAGATACTTCATGATGAAGAAAATGAGCAACATAACGAAGAAAATATGCATCATGATGAAGAAAATGAGCATCATTATGAAGGAGAAAATATGAGTATCGTGGAGAAGGAAAAGAAGAAAATATGCATCATGATGAAGAAAATATGTATCATGATGAAGAAAATGAGTATCATGATGAAAAATGAGCATCATGATGAAGAAAATATGCATCATGATGAAGAAGATGAGAATTATGATGAAGAAATATGCATCGTGATGAAGGAAATGAGCATCATGACGAAGAAAATTAGCATCATGATGAAGAAAATATGCATCATGATGAGTAAAATATGCATCATGAAGAAGAAAATATGCATTATAATGAAGAAAATATGCATCATTATAAAGAAAATATGCATCATGATGAAGAAAATGAGAATCATTATGAAGAAAATGAGTATCATGATGAAGAAAATAAGCATCATGATGAATAAAATATGCGTCATGATGAATAAAATATGCATCATGATGATGGAAATGAGCATCATGATAAAGAAAATATGCGTCATGATGAAGAATGAGTATCATGATGAAGAAAATATGCATCATGATGTAGAAAATATGCATCATGATAAAGAAAATGAGCGTCAAGATGAAGAAAATGAGCACCTTGATGAAGAAACTACGCATCATGATGAAGAAAATGAGCAAACATGACGAAAAAAATATGTATCGTGATGAAGAAAATGAGCGACATGATTAAGAAAAGAGCATCATGATGAAGAAAATATGAGCATCATGGAGAAGGAAATGAGCATCATGAAGAAGAAAATATGCAACATGATGAAGAAATATGTATCATTATGAAGAAAATGAACATCATTATGAAAAAAATGAGCATCATGATGAAGAAAATATGCATCATGATGAAGAAAATGAGCATTATGATGAAGAAAATATACATCGTGATGAAGGAAATGAACATTATGATGAAGAAAATTAGCATCATGATGAAGAAAATATGCATCATGATGAGGAAAATATGCATCATGAAGAAGAAAATATGCATTATGATGAAGAAAATATGCATCATTATAAAGAAAATATGAATCAATATGAGGAAAATGAGAATTATGATGAAGAAATATGCATCGTGATGAAGGAAATGAGCATCATGACGAAGAAAATTGGCATCATGATGAAGAAAATATGCATCATGATGAGGAAAATATGCATCAAGAAGAAGAAAATATGCATTATCATGAAGAAAATATGCGTCATTATAAAGAAAATATGCATCATGATGTAGAAAATGAGAATCATTATGAAGAAAATGAGTATCATGATGAAGAAAATAAGCATCATGATGAATAAAATATGCGTCATGATGAATAAAATATACATCATGATGAAGGAAATGAGCATCATGATAAAGAAAATATGCATCATGATGAAGAAAATGAGTATCATGATGAAGAAAATATGTGTCATGATGAAGAAAATATGCATCATGATGAAGAAAATGAGCGTCATGATGAAGAAAATGAGCACCATGATGAAGAAAATATGAGCATCATGGAGAAGGAAATGAGCATCATGAAGAAAAAAATATGCATCATGATGAAGAAAATACGTATCATGACGAAAAAAATGAGCATCATGATGAAAAAAATGAGCATCATGATGTATAAAATATGCATCATGATGAAGAAAATGAGCATTATGATGAAGAAAATATGCATCGTGATGAAGAAAATATGTATCATGTCGAAGAACATATGCATCTTGATGACGAAAATATGTATCATGAAGAAAAAAATATGCTTCATGATGAAGAAAATGAGCATCATGATGAAGAAAATAAGCGTCATAATGTAGGAAATGAGCATCATTATGAAGAAAATGAGCATCATGATGAAGAAAATATGCATCATGATGTAGAAAATGAGCATCACTATGAAGAAAATGAGCATCATGATGAAGAAAGTATGCGTCATGATGAAGAAAATATGCATCATGACGAAGGATACGAGTATCATGATGAAGAAAATGAGCGTCATAACGTAGGAAATGAGCCTCATGATGAAGAAAATGTGCATCATGATGAAGAAAATATGCATCATTATGAACAAAATGAGCATCATGATGTAGAAAATATGCGTCATGATAAAGAAAATATGCATCATGATAAAGGAAACGAGCATCATGATGAAGGAAATGAGAATTAAGATGAAGAAAATATGCATCATGATGAAGAAAATATGTATCATGATTAAAAAAATATGCATCATGATGAAGGAAATGAGCGTCATGATGAAGAAAATGAGCATCATGATGAAGAAAATATGCATCTTGACGAAGAAAATATGCATCATGACGAAGAAAATATGCATCATGACGAAGAAAATGAGCATCATGATGAAGAAAATGAGCACCATGATGAAGAAAAGATGCATCATGATGAAGAAAATGAGCAACATAACGAAGAAAATATGCATCATGATGAAGAAAATGAGCATCATTATGAAGGAGAAAATATGAGTATCGTGGAGAAGGAAATGAGCATCATGAAGAAGAAAATATGCATCATGATGAAGAAAATATGTATCATGATGAAGAAAATGAGAATTATGATAAAGATATATGCATCGTGATGAAGGAAATGAGCATCATGACGAAGAAAATTAGCATCATGATGAAGAAAATATGCATCATGTTGAGTAAAATATGCATCATGAAGAAGAAAATATGCATTATGATGAAGAAAATATGCATCATTATAAAGAAAATATGCATCATGATGAAGAAAATGAGAATCATTATGAAGAAAATGAGTATCATGATGAATAAAATATGCGTCATGATGAATAAAATATGCATCATGATGAAGGAATTGAGCATCATGATAAAGAAAATATGCGTCATGATGAAGAATGAATGTCATGATGAAGAAAATATGCATCATGATGTAGAAAATATGCATCATGATGAAGAAAATGAGCGTCAAGATGAAGAAAATGAGCACCTTGATGAAGAAACTACACATCATGATGAAGAAAATGAGCAAACATGACGAAGAAAATATGCATCATGATGAAGAAAATGAGCAACATGATTAAGAAAAGAGCATCATGATGAAGAAAATATGAGCATCATGGAGAAGGAAATGAGCATCATGAAGAAGAAAATATGCATCATGATGAAGAAATATGTATCATTATGAAGAAAATGAACATCATTATGAAAAAAATGAGCATCATGATGAATAAAATATGCAACATGATGAAGAAAATGAGCATTATGATGAAGAAAATATACATCGTGATGAAGGAAATGAGCATTATGATGAAGAAAATTAGCATCATGATGAAGAAAATATGCATCATGATGAGGAAAATATGCATCATGAAGAAGAAAATATGCATTATGATGAAGAAAATATGCATCATTATAAAGAAAATATGCATCAATATGAGGAAAATGAGAATTATGATGAAGAAATATGCATCGTGATGAAGGAAATGAGCATCATGACGAAGAAAATTGGCATCATGATGAAGAAAATATGCATCATGATGAGGAAAATATGCATCAAGAAGAAGAAAATATGCATTATGATGATGAAAATATGCGTCATTATAAAGAAAATATGCATCATGATGAAGATAATGAGAATCATTATGAAGAAAATGAGTATCATAATGAAGAAAATAAGCATCATGATGAATAAAATATGCGTCAAGATGAATAAAATATACATCATGATGAAGGAAATGAGCATCATGATAAAGAAAATATGCATCATGATGAAGAAAAGAGTATCATGATGAAGAAAATATGTGTCATGATGAAGAAAATATGCATCATGATGAAGAAAATGAGCGTCATGATGAAGAAAATGAGCACCATGATGAAGAAAATATGAGCATCATGGAGAAGGAAATTAGCATCATGAAGAAGAAAATAAGCATCATAATGTAGGAAATGAGCATCATTATGAAGAAAATGAGCATCATGATGAAGAAAATATGCATCATGATGTAGAAAATGAGCATCACAATGAAGAAAATGAGCATCATGATGAAGAAAGTATGCGTCATGATGAAGAAAATATGCATCATGACGAAGGATACGAGCATCATGATGAAGAAAATGAGCGTCATAATGTAGGAAATGAGCCTCATGATGAAGAAAATATGCATCATGATGAAGAAAATATGCATCATTATGAACAAAATGAGCATCATGATGTAGAAAATATGCATCATGATAAAGAAAATATGCATCATGATAAAGGAAACGAGCATCATGATGAAGAAAATAAGAATTAAGATGAAGAAAATATGCATCATGATGAAGAAAATAT
Organism: Pogostemon cablin; assembly: GCA_023678885.1. Lineage (NCBI taxonomy): Eukaryota > Viridiplantae > Streptophyta > Magnoliopsida > Lamiales > Lamiaceae > Pogostemon > Pogostemon cablin. Next base: position 7,000,994 of record CM042974.1, read on the forward strand.
GTATCATGATTACAAAAATATGCATCATGATGAAGGAAATGAGCGTCATGATGAAGAAAATGAGCACCATGATGAAGAAAAGATGCATCATGATGAAGAAAATTGGCATCATGATGAAGAAAATATGCATCATGATGAGGAAAATATGCATCAAGAAGAAGAAAATATGCATTATGATGAAGAAAATATGCGTCATTATAAAGAAAATATGCATCATGATGAAGAAAATGAGAATCATTATGAATAAAATGAGTATCATAATGAAGAAAATAAGCATCATGATGAATAAAATATGCGTCATGATGAACAAAATATACATCATGATGAAGGAAATGAGCATCATGATAAAGAAAATATGCATCATGATGAAGAAAATGAGTATCATGATGAAGAAAATATGTGTCATGATGAAGAAAATATGCATCATGATGAAGAAAATGAGCGTCATGATGAAGAAAATGAGCACCATGATGAAGAAAATATGAGCATCATGGAGAAGGAAATGAGCATCATGAAAAAAAAAATATGCATCATGATGAAGAAAATACGTATCATGACGAAAAAAATGAGCATCATGATGAAAAAAATGAGCATCATGATGTATAAAATATGCATCATGATGAAGAAAATGAGCATTATGATGAAGAAAATATGCATCGTGATGAAGAAAATATGTATCATGTCGAAGAACATATGCATCTTGATGACGAAAATATGTATCATGAAGAAAAAAATATGTTTCATGATGAAGAAAATGAGCATCATGATGAAGAAAATAAGCGTCATAATGTAGGAAATGAGCATCATTATGAAGAAAATGAGCATCATGATGAAGAAAATATGCATCATGATGTAGAAAATGAGCATCACTATGAAGAAAATGAGCATCATGATGAAGAAAGTATGCGTCATGATGAAGAAAATAAGCATCATGACGAAGGATACGAGCATCATGATGAAGAAAATGAGCGTCATAACGTAGGAAATGAGCCTCATGATGAAGAAAATATGCATCATGATGAAGAAAATATGCATCATTATGAACAAAATGAGCATCATGGTGTAGAAAATATGCGTCATGATAAAGAAAATATGCATCATGATAAAGGAAACGAGCATCATGATGAAGGAAATGAGAATTAAGATGAAGAAAATATGCATCATGATGAAGAAAATATGTATCATGATTAAAAAAATATGCATCATGATGAAGGAAATGAGCGTCATGATGAAGAAAATGAGCATCATGATGAAGAAAATATGCATCTTGACGAAGAAAATATGCATCATGACGAAGAAAATATGCATCATGATGAAGAAAATGAGCGTCATGATGAAGAAAATGAGCACCATGATGAAGAAAAGATGCATCATGATGAAGAAAATGAGCAACATAACGAAGAAAATATGCATCATGATGAAGAAAATGAGCATCATTATGAAGGAGAAAATATGAGTATCGTGGAGACGGAAATGAGCATCATGAAGAAGAAAATATGCATCATGATGAAGAAAATATGTATCATGATGAAGAAAATGAGAATTATGATAAAGATATATGCATCGTGATGAAGGAAATAAGCATCATGACGAAGAAAATTAGCATCATGATGAAGAAAATATGCATCATGATGAGTAAAATATGCATCATGAAGAAGAAAATATGCATTATGATGAAGAAAATATGCATCATTATAAAGAAAATATGCATCATGATGAAGAAAATGAGAATCATTATGAAGAAAATGAGTATCATGATGAAGAAAATAAGCATCATGATGAATAAAATATGCGTCATGATGAATAAAATATGCATCATGATGAAGGAAATGAGCATCATGATAAAGAAAATATGCGTCATGATGAAGAATGAGTATCATGATGAAGAAAATATGCATCATGATGTAGAAAATATGCATCATGATGAAGAAAATGAGCGTCAAGATGAATAAAATGAGCACCTTGATGAAGAAACTACGCATCATGATGAAGAAAATGAGCAAACATGACGAAAAAAATATGCATCATGATGAAGAAAATGAGCAACATGATTAAGAAAAGAGCATCATGATGAAGAAAATATGAGCATCATGGAGAAGGAAATGAGCATCATGAAGAAAAAAATATGCATCATGATGAAGAAATATGTATCATTATGAAGAAAATGAACATCATTATGAAAAAAATGAGCATCATGATGAAGAAAATATGCAACATGATGAAGAAAATGAGCATTTTGATGAAGAAAATATACATCGTGATGAAGGAAATGAGCATTATGATGAAGAAAATTAGCATCATGATGAAGAAAATATGCATCATGATGAGGAAAATATGCATCATGAAGAAGAAAATATGCATTATGATGAAGAAAATATGCATCATTATAAAGAAAATATGCATCAATATGAGGAAAATGAGAATTATGATGAAGAAATATGCATCGTGATGAAGGAAATGAGCATCATGACGAAGAAAATTGGCATCATGATGAAGAAAATATGCATCATGATGAGGAAAATATGCATCAAGAAGAAGAAAATATGCATTATCATGAAGAAAATATGCGTCATTATAAAGAAAATATGCATCATGATGAAGATAATGAGAATCATTATGAAGAAAATGAGTATCATAATGAAGAAAATAAGCATCATGATGAATGAAATATGCGTCATGATGAATAAAATATACATCATGATGAAGGAAATGAGCATCATGATAAAGAAAATATGCATCATGATGAAGAAAAGAGTATCATGATGAAGAAAATATGTGTCATGATGAAGAAAATATGCATCATGATGAAGAAAATGAGCGTCATGATGAAGAAAATGAGCACCATGATGAAGAAAATATGAGCATCATGGAGAAGGAAATGAGCATCATGAAGAAAAAATATGCATCATGATGAAGAAAATACGTATCATGACGAAAAAAATGAGCATCATGATGAAAAAAATGAGCATCATGATGTATAAAATATGCATCATGATGAAGAAAATGAGCATTATGATGAAGAAAATATGCATCGTGATGAAGAAAATATGTATCATGTCGAAGAACATATGCATCTTGATGACGAAAATATGTATCATGAAGAAAAAAATATGCTTCATGATGAAGAAAATGAGCAACATGATGTAGAAAATATGCGTCATAATGTAGGAAATGAGCATCATTATGAAGAAAATGAGCATCATGATGAAGAAAATATGCATCATGATGTAGAAAATGAGCATCACTATGAAGAAAATGAGCATCATGATGAAGAAAGTATGCGTCATGATGAAGAAAATATGCATCATGATGAAGGATACGAGCATCATGATGAAGAAAATGAGCGTCATAATGTAGGAAATGAGCCTCATGATGAAGAAAATATGCATCATGATGAAGAAAATATGCATCATTATGAACAAAATGAGCATCATGATGTAGAAAATATGCGTCATGATAAAGAAAATATGCATCATGATAAAGGAAACGAGCAACATGATGAAGAAAATGAGAATTAAGATGAAGAAAATATGCATCATGATGAAGAAAATATGTATCATGATTAAAAAAATATGCATCATGATGAAGGAAATGAGCGTCATGATGAAGAAAATGATATGCATCTTGACGAAGAAAATATGCATCATGACGAAGAAAATATGCATCATGATGAAGAAAATGAGCGTCATGATGAAGAAAATGAGCACCATGATGAAGAAAAGATGCATCATGATGAAGAAAATGAGCAACATAACGAAGAAAATATGCATCATGATGAAGAAAATGAGCATCATTATGAAGGAGAAAATATGAGTATCG
>CM042974.1:7005312-7035353 GCA_023678885.1 Pogostemon cablin
TGTCCGTCTTCTTCAACATACCCTGGTGAAAGGTAATAAGTTTCTTGTTTACTTGCTTCCGCTGCCTATTAGAAATGCCTAACGGTTAATGTTAACCAAACGATCGAATGCCAACACTTTCTTCATCATGTTGCTTATTTTCTTACTCATGATGCATATTTTCTTCATCATGATGCATATTTTCTTCATCATGATGCTCATTTTCTTCATCATGATGCTCATTTTCTTCATCATGACGCTCATTTCATTCATCATGATGCTCATTATCTTCATCATGATGCTCATTTTTTCTTCATCATAATGCATATTTTTTTCATCATGATACATATTTTGGTCGTCAAGATGCATATTTTCTTCATCATGATGCATATTTTCTTCATCATGATGCTCATTTTCTTCATCACGATTTATATTTTCTTCATCATAATGCTCATTTCCATCATCATGATGCATATTATCTTAATCATAACGCATATTTTCTTCAACATGATGCTCATTTTCTTCATAATGATGCTCATTTATTTCTTCATGATGCATATTTTCTTCTTCATGATGCATATTTTCTTCATCATGATGCATATTTTCTTCATAATGATGCTCATATCCTTCATCATGACGCTCATTTCTTCATAATGATGCATATTTTCTTCATCATGTTGTCATTTTCTTCATCATGATGCACATTTTTCTTCATCATGATGCATATTTTCTTCATCATGATGCTCATTTCCTTCATGATGAAGCTCATATTTTCTTCATCACAATGCTCATTTCCTTCATCATGATGCTCATTTACTTCATCATGATGCTCATTTCTTACATCATGATGCTCATTTTCTTCATCATGATGCATATTTTCTTCATCATGATGTACATTTTCTTCATCATGATGCATATTCTCTTCATAATGATGCATATTTTCTTCATCATGATGCTCCTTTTCTTCATAATGATGCCCGTTTACTTCATCATGACGCTCATTTTCTTCATCATGATGCTCCTTTTCTTTATCAAAATGCATATTTATTTCATCACGATACATATTTTCTTCATCATGACGTATATTTTCTTCATCATGATGCTCATTTTCTTCATCATGATGCTCATTTTCTTAATCATGATGGTCATTTCCTTCATTATGATTCATATTTTCTTCATCATGATGCATATTTTCTTCATCATGACGCATATTTTCTTCATCATGATGCTCATTTTTTTCATAATGATGCATATTTTCTTCATCATGATGCATATTTTTCTTCGTCATGATGCATATTTTTTCATCATGATACTCATTTCCTTCGTCATGATGCTCATATTTTCTTAATCATGATGCTCATATCCTACATCATGATTCTCATTTCCTTCATCATGATGCTCATTTCCTTCATCATGATGCATATTTTCTTCATCATGATGCATATTTTCTTCATCATAATGCTCATTTTCTTCATCATGATGCTCATTTTCTTCATTATGATGCATATTTTATTCATCATGATGCTCATTTTCTTCATCATGATGCTCATTTTCTTTATTATGACGCTCATTTCATTTATCATGATGCTCATTTTCTTCATCATGATGCTCATTTTCTTCATCATGATGCATATTTTTTCATCATGACGCATATTTTCTTCATCATGATGCTCATTTTTTTCATCATGATAATCATTTTCTTCATAATGATGCTCATTTTCTTCATCATGATGCATATTTTCTTCATAATGATGCATATTTTCTTCATCATAATGCACATTTTATTCTACATGATGCATATTTTCTTCATAATGATGCTAATTTTCTTCATCATAATGCTCATTTCCTTCGTCATGTTGCATATTTTCTTCATCATAATGCTCATTTTCTTCATCAAGATGCATATTTTCTTTATCATGATGCTCATTTTTTTCATCTTGATGCATATCGTCTTCATAATGATGCATATTTTCTTCATCATGATGCTCATTTTCTTAATCATGATGCATATTTTTTCATCAGCATATTTTCTTCATCATGATACATATTTTTTTCATCATGATGCTCATTTTCTTCATCATGATGCATATTTTCTTCATCGTGATGCTCATTTCCTTCATCATGATGCATATTTTATTCATCATGACGCATATTTTATTCATCATGATGCTTATTTTCTTAATCATGATACTCATTTTCTTCAGAATGATGCTAATTTTCTTCATCATGATGCATATTTTCTTTATAATGATGCATATTTTCTTCATTATAATGCATATTTTCTTCTTCATGATGCATATTTTACTCATCATGATGCATATTTTCTTCATCATTATGCTAATTTTCTTCGTACTGATGCTCATTTCCTTCATCATGATGCATATTTTCTTCATCATAATGCTCATTTTCTTAATCATGACGCATATTTTCTTCATTATGTTGCTCATTTTTTTCATCATGATGCATATCTTCTTCATCATGATGCATATTTTCTTCTTCATGATGCTCATTTCCTTCACCATGATGCTCATATTTTCTTTATTATGATGCTCATTTCCTTCACCATGATGCTCATATTTTCTTCATCATGATGCTCATTTTCTTCATCATGTTACTCATTTTCTTCACCATGACGCTCATTTTCTTCATCATGATGAATATTTTCTTCGTCATGATGCATATTTTCTTCATCATGATGCTCATTTTCTTCATCATAACGCTCATTTCCTTAATCATGATACATATTTTTTCATCATGATACATATTTTCTTCATCATGATGCTCATTCCCTTCATCATGATGCATATTTTCTTCATCATGACGCATATTTTCTTTATCATGACGCTCATTTTCTTCATAATGATGCTCTTTTTCTTCATCATGATACATATTTTCCTCATCATGATGCATATTTTCTTAATCATGATGCTAATTTTAATCGTCATGATGCTTATTTCCTTAATCATGATGCATATTTTCTTCATCATAATGCTCATTTTTTTAATCATGATGCATATTTTTCTGCATCATGATGCTCAATTTTTTCATCATGATGCATATCTTCTTCTTCATGATGCATATTTTCTTCATCATGATGCATATTTTCTTTTTCATGATGCTCATTTCCTTCACCATGATGCTCATTTTCTTCATCATGATGCATATTTTCTTCATCATGTTGCTCATTTTCTTCATCATGATGCATATTTTCTTCATCATGGTGTTCATTTTCTTCATCGTGACACTCATTTTCTTCATCATGATGCATATTTTCTTCGTCATAATGCATAATTTTTTCATCATGATGCTCATTTTCTTCATCATGATGCTCGTTCCCTTCATCACGATGCATATTTTCTTCATCATGATGCATATTTTCTACATCATGATGCTCATTTTCTTCATAATGATGCACATTTTCTTCATCATAATGCATATTTTCTTCATCATTATGCTCATTTTCTTCATCATGACGCGCATTTCCTACATCATGATGCTCATTTTCTTCATCATGATGCTCGTTTCCTTCGTCATGATGCATATTTTCTTCATCATGATGCATATTTTATTCATCATGATGCTCATTTTCTTCATAATGATGCTCATTTTCTTCATCATGATGCATATTTTATTCATCATGATGCTCATTTTTTATTCATCATGACGCTCATTTCCTACATCATGACGCTCATTTTCTTCATCATGATACTCATTTTCTTCATCATGATGCATATTTTTTTCTTCATGATACTATTTTCGTCATCAAGATGCATATGTTCTTCATCATGATACATATTTTCTTCATCATGATGCATATTTTCTTCTTCATGATGAATATTTTCTTCATCATGATGCATATTTTTTCATCATGATACTAATTTTCTTCACCATGATACTCATTTCATTATTCATGATGCTCATTTCCTTCATCATGATGCTCATTTCCTTCATCATGATGCTCATATTTTCTTCATCATGATGCTCATTTCCTTCATCATGATGCTCATATTTTCTTATTCATGATGCTCATATACTTCATCATGATGCTCATTTCCTTCATCATGATGCATATTTTCTTCATCATGATGCTCATTTTCTTCATCATGATGCTCATTTTCTTTATCATGATGCATATTTTATTCATCATGACGCTCATTTTCTTCATCATGATGCTATTTTCTTCATCATGATGCTCATTTCCTTTATCATGATGCTCATTTTCTTCATCATGATGCTCATTTTCTTTATCATGATGCATATCTTTTAATCAAGACACATATTTTATTCATCATGATACTCATTTTCGTTATAATGATGCATATTTTCTTTATAATGATGCATATTTTCTTCATCATAATGCATATTTTCTTCTTCATGATGCATATTTTCTTCATCATGATGCTAATTTTATTTATCATGATGCTTATTTCCTTCATCATGATGCATATTTTCTTCATCATAATGCTCATTTTCTTCATCATGATGCATATTTACTTTATCATGATGCACATTTTTTTCATCTTGAGGCATAGCTTCTTCATCATGATGCATATTTTCTTCATAATGATGCACATTTTCTTCTTCATGATGCTAATTTACTTCACCATGATGCTCATATTTTCTTCGTCATGATGCTCATTTCCTTCATCATGGTGCTCATTTCTTTTATCATGATGCATATTTTCTTCATCATGATGCTCATTTTCTTCATCATGACGCCCATTTTCTTCATCATGATGCATATTTTCTTCATCATAATGCTCATTTTCTTCATCATGATGCTCATTTTCTTCATCATGACGCTTATTTTCTTCATAGTGATGCATATTTTATTCATCATGATACATATTTTCTATATCAAGATGCATATTTTCTTCATCATGATGCTCATTTTCTTCATCATGATGCATATTTTCTTCATCATGATGCTCACTTTTTTAATCATGATGCATATTTTCTTCGTCATGATGTTCATTTCCTTCATCATGATGCTCATATTTTCTTCATCATAACGCTCATTATCTTCATCATGATGTTCATATTTTCTTCATCATGATGCTCATTTCCTTCATCATGATGCTCATATTTTCTTCATCATGATGCTCATTTCCTTCATCATGATGCTCATATTTTCTTATTCATGATGCTCATATAATTCATCATGATGCTCATTTCCTTCATCATAATGCATATTTTCTTCAACATGATGCTCATTTTCTTCATCATGATGCTCATTTTCTTTATCATGATGCATATTTTATTCATCATGACGCTCATTTTCTTCATCATGATGCTATTTTCTTCATCATGATGCTCATTTCCTTTATCATGATGCTCATTTTCTTCATCATGATGCTCATTTTCTTTATCATGATGCATATCTTTTAATCAAGACACATATTTTATTCATCATGATACTCATTTTCGTTATAATGATGCATATTTTCTTTATAATGATGCATATTTTCTTCATCATAATGCATATTTTCTTCTTCGTGATGCATATTTTCTTCATCATGATGCTAATTTTCTTCATCATGATACTCATTTCCTTCATCATGATGCATATTTTCTTCATCATAATGCTCATTTTCTTCATCATGATGCATATTTACTTTATCATGATGCACATTTTTTTCATCTTGAGGCATAGCTTCTTCATCATGATGCATATTTTCTTCATAATGATGCACATTTTCTTCTTCATGATGCTAATTTACTTCACCATGACGCTCATATTTTCTTCGTCATGATGCTCATTTCCTTCATCATGGTGCTCATTTCTTTTATCATGATGCATATTTTCTTCATCATGATGCTCATTTTCTTCATCATGACGCCCATTTTCTTCATCATGATGCATATTTTCTTCATCATAATGCTCATTTTCTTCATCATGATGCTCATTTTCTTCATCATGACGCTTATTTTCTTCATAGTGATGCATATTTTATTCATCATGATACATATTTTCTATATCAAGATGCATATTTTCTTCATCATGATGCTCATTTTCTTCATCATGATGCATATTTTCTTCATCATGATGCTCACTTTTTTAATCATGATGCATATTTTCTTCGTCATGATGTTCATTTCCTTCATCATGATGCTCATATTTTCTTCATCATAACGCTCATTATCTTCATCATGATGTTCATATTTTCTTCATCATGATGCTCATTTCCTTCATCATGATGCTCATATTTTCTTCATCATAACGCTCATTATCTTCATCATGATGCCCATATTTTCTTCATCATGATGCTCATTTCCTTCATCATGATGCTCATTTCCTTCATCATGAGCCCGTTAACATAATTATGGGATTAGAACGGTAGTACAGTAATAATATTTTAGTGGTATATATTATTATTATTATTGGACTTAAGTATAAGCTTTGGGCTAAGCTTGGATACAAAAGCCTAATGGAGTCCCAACTCTAATTTCCCCTCCTGGTCCCTTCTATATCCCATATATAAATCATCACAGCTGTCCAGAAACCCAAATCTATGAGATTAATCACGCCTAATACAGTGAGGAGGGTGAGGGAACAACAGATTGAGAAGATATTGAAGATCGTCGCCCACACGATGTCGAGATTAAACTTGGGAATACAACAGAAGACTGGAAGGTTGTTTGCTGCAGCTGTCCGCCACTTTCTACGATTTTATAAAATTGTACAGATTTCAGAATAGGACGTGTATATACTAACGGAAAGCCACAGAAGAGAGGATCGTTTTGGCGCATAGATCACTCAAATCCGACATCAGATTAGAGAGTTTTGCTCAAAACAGTGACGCTACGCAGGATGGTGGCGAGAATCCGTCTTCTTCAACATACCCTGGTGAAAGGTAATACGTTTCTTGTTTACTTGCTTCCGCTACTTGTTAGAAATGCCTAACGGTTCATGTTAACCAAACGATCGAATTTCAACACTTTCTTCATCATGTTGCTTATTTTCTTCCTCATGATGCATATTTTCTTCATCATGATGCATATTTTCTTCATCATGATGCATAATTTCTCCAATATGATGCTCATTTTCTTCATCATGACGCTCATTTCATTCATCATGATGCTCATTTTCTTCATCATGATGCTCATTTTCTTCATCATAATGCATATTTTTTTCATCATGATACATATTTTGGTCATCAAGATGCATATTTTCTTCATCATGATGCATATTTTCTTGATCATAATGCTCATTTCCATCATCATGATTCATATTATCTTAATCATGACGCATATTTTCTTCAACATGATGCTCATTTTCTTCATAATGATTCTCATTTATTTCTTCATGATGCATATTTTCTTCTTCATGATGCATATTTTCTTCATCATGATGCATATTTTCTTCATCATGATGCATATTTTCTTTATCTAGATGATCATTTTCTTTATCACGATGCATATTTTCTTCATCATGACACATATTTTCTTCATCATGATGCTCATTTTGTTCATCATGATGCTAATTTTCTTCATAATGATGCTCATTTTCTTATTTTCTTCATCATGATACATGTTTTCTTCATCATAATGAATATTTTCTTCTTCATGATGCATATTTTCTTCATCGTGATGCATATTTTCTTCATCATGATGCTAATTTTCTTCATCATGATGCTCATTTACTTCATCAAGATGCTCATTTCCTTCGTCATGATGCATATCTTCTTCATCATGATGCTCATTTTCTTCATCATGATCATATTTTCCTCATCATGATGCACATTTTCTTCATCATGATGCATATCTTCATCATGATGCATATTTTCTTCATCATGATGCTCATTTTCTTCATCATGATGCATATTTTCTTCTTCATGATGCTCATTTCCTTCATTATGATGCTAATATTTTCTTCATCATGATGCTCATTTCCTTCGTCGTGATGCTCATTTTCTTCGTCATGAAGCATACTTTCTGTTGAATTGTATACTAAAAGTCTAGCTTTAGTATGCCCAAAGTTATAACAATATATTTGAAATGAGGATCATATGATCAAATGATTGCGTCATATAATATATTTATATGTCGATGCAATAGTCCACTTACTTTATACTGTAGATAATATGTTGTGCGATAACACGTGGAAGATCATATTATCGATTTCCTTATAAAGTATAAACAGATCCTCACAACCGAGATAGAAGGGGACTCTCTATCAGGATGGTTGTAGTGTGGTTTGGTATTAGCTTATCTTGGCTAAAGAATCACATTAGTGCACTTTTTTTGTGTATTGAGGAGGACCGCTTGAGATCGTTCGACTTATACTGACTATATAGGACAACGTTATCTCTGTTATTATTATGAATGTTCGCGCTCTTAATCCCTATGCAATAATCTCGACTCGTAAGGCAGTATGTATTTCTTTGATTCATCAATGGGTGAGATTTACATGTAATTAAATCAACAAACTCGGTGAGTTGGGAAATAGTGTTGTCTCTACGGTGTGTTGTTAACCAAACGATCGAATGCCAACACTTTCTTCATCATGTTGCTCATTTTCTTCCTCATGATGCATATGTTCTTCATCATGATGCATATTTTCTTCATCATGATGCATATTTTCTCCATCATGATGCTCATTTTCTTCATCATGATGCTCATTTTCTTCATCATGACGCTCATTTCATTCATCATGATGCTCATTTTCTTCATCATAATGCATATTTTTTTCATCATGATACATATTTTGGTCATCAAGATGCATATTTTCTTCATCATGATGCATATTTTCTTCATCATGATGCTCATTTTCTTCAACATGATGCATATTTTCTTCATCATAATGCTCATTTCCATCATCATGATTCATATTATCTTAATCATGACGCATATTTTCTTCAACATGATGCTCATTTTCTTCATAATGATGCTCATTTATTTCTTCATGATGCATATTTTCTTTTTCATGATGCATATTTTCTTCATCATGATGCATATTTTCTTTATCTAGATGCTAATTTTCTTTATCACGATTCATATTTTCTTCATCATGACACATATTTTCTTCATCATGATGCTCATTTTGTTCATCATGATGCTAATATTCTTCGTAATGATGCTCATTTTCTTCATCATGATGCATATTTTCTTCATCATGATACATGTTTTCTTCATCATAATGAATATTTTCTTCTTCATGATGCATATTTTCTTCATTGTGATGCATATTTTCTTCATCATGATGCTAATTTTCTTCATCATGATGCTCATTTACTTCATCAAGATGCTCATTTCCTTCATCATGATGCATATCTTCTTCATCATGATGCTCATTTTCTTCATCATGATGCATATTTTCCTCATCATGATGCACATTTTCTTCATCATGATGCATATCTTCTTCATCATGATGCATATTTTCTTCATCATGATGCTCATTTTCTTCATCATGATGCATATTTTTTTCTTCATGATGCTCATTTCCTTCATTATGATGCTCATATTTTCTTCATCATGATGCTCATTTCCTTCGTCATGATGCTCATTTTCTTCGTCATGATGCACACTTTCTGTTGAATTGTATACTAAAAGTCTAGCTTTAGTATGCCCAATGTTATAACAATATATTTGAAATGAGGATCATATGATCAAATGATTGCGTCATATAATATATTTATATGTCGATGCAATAGTCCACTTACTTTATACTGTAGATAATATGTTGTGCGATAACACGTGGAAGATCATATTATCGATTTCTTTATAAAGTATAAACAGATCCTCACAACCGAGATAGACGGGGACTCTCTATCAGGATGGTTGTAGTGTGATTTGGTATTAGCTTATCTTGGCTATAGAATCACATTAGTGCACTTTTTCTGTGTATTGAGTAGGACCGCTTGAGATCGTTCGACTTATACTGACTATATAGGACAACGTGATCTCTGTTATTATGAATGTTCGCGCTCTTAATCTCTATACAATAATCTCGACTCGTAAGGCAGTATGTATTTCTGTGATTGATCAATGGGTGAGATTTACATGTAATTAAATCAACAAACTTGGTGAGTTGGGAAATAATGTTGTCTCTACGGTGTGCTGTTGATTGTAGAAGGAATCCGTGTCCATTATAGGTTGATGATGTCCTTTTGAGGAGCTTATAAGGATTATCATGTAAACCCTGCAGGTGGATTTATTCCGGCATGATAATGAGGTTGAGTGGTACTATTCTCGGATGAGATATTAATTAATGGAGTTGTCAGTAACTTAATTAATTAATGGGCATTGTATATCTTAAACGTGGGGAGACTAACGGGCTCATAATAAGAAGGAGCCCATAACATATTTATGGGATTAGAACGGTAGTAATAATATTTTAGTGATATATATTATTATTGGACTTAAGGCTTTGGGCTAAGCATGAGCCCGTTAACGTAATTATGGGATTAGAACGGTAGTGCAGTAATAATATTTTAGTGGTATATATTATTATTATTGGACTTAAGTATAAGTTTTGGGCTAAGCTTGGATACTAAAGTCCAATGGAGTTCTAACTCTAATTTCTCCTCCTGGTCCCTTCTATATTCCATATATAAATAATCACAGCCATCCAGAAATCCAAATCTATGAGATTAATCACACCTAATACTGTTAGGAGGGTGAGGGAACAACAGATTGAGAAGATATTGAAGATCGTCGCCCACACGATGTCGAGATTGGACTTGGGAATACAACTGAAGACAGGAAGGTTGTTTGCTGCAGCTGTCCGCCACTTTCTACAATTTTTATAAAATCGTACAGATTTCAGAATAGGACGTGTACATACTGACGGAAAGCCACATAAGAGATGATCGTTTTGTCTCATAGATCACTCAAATCCGACATCAGATTAGAGAGTTATGCTCAAAACAGTGACGTTGCGCAGGATGGTGGCGAGAATCCATCTTCTTCAACATACCCTGGTGAAAGGTAATACGTTTCTTATTTACTTGCTTCCACTGCTTGTTAGAAATGCCTAACGGTTCATGTTAACCAAACGATCGAATGCCAACACTTTCTTCATCATGTTGCTCGTTTTCTTCATCATGATGCATATTTTCTTCATCATGATGCATATTTTCTTCATCATGATGCATATTTTCTCTATCATGATGCTCATTTTCTTCATCATGATGCTCATTTTCTTCATCATGACGCTCATTTCATTCATCATGATGCTCATTTTCTTCATCATGATGCTCATTTTCTTCATCATAATGCATATTTTTTTCATCATGATACATATTTTGGTCATCAAGATGCATATTTTGGTCATCATGATGCATATTTTCTTCACATGATACATGTTTTCTTCATCATAATGAATATTTTCTTCTTCATGATGCATATTTTCTTCATCGTGATGCATATTTTCTTCATCATGATGCTAATTTTCTTCATCATGATGCGATTTACTTCATCATGATGCTCATTTCCTTCATCATGATGCATATTTTCTTCATCATGATGCTCATTTTCTTCATCATGATGCATAATTTCCTCATCATGATGCACATTTTCTTCATCATGATGCATATCTTCTTCATCATGATTCATATTTTCTTCATCATGATGCTTATTTTTTTCATCATGATGCATATTTTCTTCTTCATGATGCTCATTTCCTTCATTATGATGCTCATATTTTCTTCATCATGATGCTCATTTCCTTCGTCATGATGCTCATTTTCTTCGTCATGATGCAAACTTTCTGTTGAATTGTATACTAAAAGTCTAGCTTTAGTATGCCCAATGTTATAACAATATATTTGAAATGAGGATCATATGATCAAATGATTGCGTCATATAATATATTTATATGTCGATGCAATAGTCCACTAACTTTATACTATAGATAATATGTTGTGCGATAACACGTGGAAGATCATATTATCGATTTCCTTATAAAGTAGATCCTCACAACCGAGATAGACGGGGACTCTCTATCAGGATGGTTGTAGTGTGGTTTGGTATTAGCTTGTCTTTGCTATAGAATCACATTAGTGCACTTTTTGTGTGTATTGAGCTGGACCGCTTGAGATCGTTCGACTTATACTGGTTATATAGGACAATGTGATCTCTGTTATTATGAATGTTCGCGCTCTTAATCCATATACAATAATCTCGACACGTAAGGCAGTATGTATTTCTTTGATTCATCAATGGGTGAGATTTACATGTAATTAAATCAACAAACTCGGTGAGTTGGGAAATAGTGTTGTCTCTACGGTGTGTTGTTAATTGTAGAAGGAATCCGTGTCCATTCTATAGCCCATATATAAATCATCACAGCTGTCCAGAAACCCAAATCTATGAGATTAATCACGTCTAATATTGTCAGGAGGGTGAGGGAACAACAGATTGAGAAGATATTGAAGATCGTCGCCCACACGATGTCGAGATTGGACTTTGGAATACAACAGAAGACTGGAAGGTTGTTTACTGCAGCTGTCCGCCACTTTCTACGATTTTTATAAAATTGTACAGATTTCAGAATAGGACGTATATATACTGACAGAAAGCCACAGAAGAGAGGATCGTTTTGGCAAATAGATCACTCAAATCCGACATCAGATTAGAAAGTTATGCTCAAAACAGTGACGCCGCGCAGGATGGTGGCGAGAATCCGTCTTCTTCAACATACCCTTGTGAAAGGAAATACGTTTCTTGTTAACTTGCTTCCGCTGCTTGTTAGAAATGCCTAACGGTTCATGTTAACCAAATGATCGAATTCCAACACTTTCTTCATCATGTTGCTCATTTTCTTCCTCATGATGCATATTTTCTTCATCATGATGCATATTTTCTTCATCATGATGCATATTTTCTCCATCATGATGCTCATTTTCTTCATCATGACGCTCATTTCATTCATCATGATGCTCATTTTCTTCATCATGATGCTCATTTTCTTCATCATAATGCTCATATTGTTCATCATGATGCTCATTTTCTTCATCATGATGTATATTTTCTTCATCATGATGCTCATTTTCTTCATCAAGATGCATATTTTCTTCATAATGATGCATATTTTCTTCATCATGATGCTCCTTTTCTTCATAATGACGCTCGTTTCCTTCATCATGATGCTCAATTATTTCATCATGATGCATTTTTTTCATCGTGATACACATTTTCTTCATCACGATGCATATTTTCTTCATAATGATGCTCATTTTCTTCATCATGATGCATATTTTCTTAATCATGATGGTCATTTCCTTCATCATGATGCATATTTTTTTCATTATGACGCATATTTTTTTCATCATAATGCATATTTTCTTCATCATGATGCTCATTTTTTAATAATGATGCATATTTTCTTCATCATGATGCTGATTTTCTTCATCATGATGCTCATATCCTTCATCATGACGCTCAGTTTCTTCATCATGATGCATATTTTCTTCTTCATGTTGTCATTTTCTTCATCATGATGCATATTTTCTTCATCATGATGCTCATATCCTTCATCATGACGCTCATTTTCTTCATCATGATGTATATTTTCTTCGTCATGTTGTCATTTTCTTCATCATGATGCACATTTTTCTTTGTCATGATGCATATTTTCTTCATTATGATGGTCATTTCCTTCATCATAATGATCATATTTTCTTCATCACGATGCTCATTTCCTTCATCATGATGCTCATTTACTTCATCATGATGCTCATTTCCTACATCATGATGCTCATTTTCTTCATCATGATGCATATTTTCTTCATCATGATGCTCATTTTCTTCATCATGATGCATATTTTCTTCATAAAGATGCATATTTTCTTTATCATGATGCTCCTTTTCTTCATAATGACGCTTGTTTCCTTCATCATGACGCTCATTTCCTTCATAATGATGCTCCTTTTCTTTATCAAGATGCATATTTATTTCATCATGATACATATTTCTTCATCATGATGGATATTTTTTTCATCATGGTGCTCATTTTCTTAATCATGATGGTCATTTCCTTCATCATGATTCATATTTTCTTCATCATGATGCATATTTTCTTCCTCATGACGCATATTTTCTTCATCATGATGCTCATTTTTTTCATAATGATGCATATTTTCTTCATCATGATGCGGATTTTCTTCATCATGATGTTCATATCCTTCATCATGACGCTCATTTTCTTCATCATTATGCGTATTTTCTTCATCATGTTGTCATTTTCTTCATCATGATGCAATTTTTTCTTCATCATGATGCATATTTTCTTCATCATGATGCTCATTTCCTTCATCATGATGTTCAAATTTTCTTCATCATGATGCTCATTTCCTTTATCATGATACTCATTTACTTCATCATGATGCTCATTTCCTTCATCATGATGCTCATTTTCTTCATAATGATGCATATTTTCTTCATCATGATGCTCATTTTCTTCATAATGATGCTCGTTTCCTTCATCATGATGCTCAATTCTTTCATCATGATGCTCCTTTTCATCATCATGATGCATATTTTCTTCATCATGATGCATATTTTTCTTCGTCATGATGCATATTTTTTTCATCATGATGCTCATTTCCTTCATCATGATGCATATTTTCTTAATCATGATGG
Organism: Pogostemon cablin; assembly: GCA_023678885.1. NCBI lineage: Eukaryota > Viridiplantae > Streptophyta > Magnoliopsida > Lamiales > Lamiaceae > Pogostemon > Pogostemon cablin. Next base: position 7,019,875 of record CM042974.1, read on the forward strand.
TCATTTTCTTCATCATGATGCATATTTTCTTCATAATGACGCATATTTTCTTCATCATAATACATATTTTCTTCATCATGATGCATATTTTCTTCATCATAATGCATATTTTCTTCATCATGATGCCTATTTTCTTCATCGTGATGCTGATTTTCTTCATCATGATGCTCATATCCTTCATCATGACGCTCAGTTTCTTCATCTTGATGCATATTTTCTTCATCTTGTTGTCATTTTCTTCATCATGATGCAATTTTTTTTCGTCATGATGCATATTTTTTCATCATGATGCATATTTTCTTCATCATGATGCATATTTTCTTCATCATGATGCTGATTTTCATCATCATGATGGTCATATCCTTCATCATGACGCTCATTTTCTTCATCATGATGAATATTTTCTTCATCATGTTGTCATTTTCTTCATCATGATGCACATTTTTCTTTGTCATGATGTATATTTTCTTCATCATGATGCTCATTTCCTTCATCATAATGCTCATATTTTCTTCATCACGATGCTCATTTCCTTCATCATGATGCTCATTTACTTCATCATGATGCTCATTTCCTATATCATGATTCTCATTTTCTTCATCATGATGGATATTTTCTTCATTATGATGCTCATTTTCTTTATCATGATGCATATTTTCTTCATAATGATGCATATTTTCTTTATCATGATGCTCCTTTTATTCATAATGACGCTTGTTTCCTTCATCATGACGCTCATTTCCTTCATCATGATGCTCCTTTTCTTTATCAAGATGCATATTTATTTCGTCATGATACATATTGTCTTCATCATGATGGATATTTTCTTCATAATGATGCTCATTTTCTTAATTATAATGGTCATTTCCTTCATCTTGATTCATATTTTCTTCATCATGATGCATATTTTCTTCATCATAACGCATATTTTCTTCATAATGATGCCTATTTTCTTCATCATGATGCATATTTTCTTCATCATGATGCTGATTTTCTTCATCATGATTCTCATATCCTTCATCATGATGCTCATTTTCTTCATCATGATGCATATTTTCTTTAATGTTGTCATTTTCTTCATCATGATGCAATTTTTTCTTCGTCATTATGCATATTTTTTTCATCATGATGCTCATTTCCTTCATCATGATGCTCATTTCCTTTATCATGATACTCATTTACTTCATCATTATGCTCATTTCCTTCATTATGATGCTCATTTTCTTCATCATGATGCTAATTTTATTCATCATGATACATATTTTCTTCATAATGATGCATATTTTCTTCATCATGATGCTCCTTTTCTTCATCATGATGCATTTTTTTCATCATGGTACATATTTTCTTCATCATGATGCATATTTTCTTCATCATGATGCTCATTTTCTTCATCATGATACATATTTTCTTAATCATGATGGTCATTTCCTTCATCATGACGCATATTTTCTTCATCATGATATAATATCTTAGTTCAACTAGATTTTTTTTAGAAAGCCCAAAACCTATTTATTTATTTATGGCCCAAAAAGCCATCCCTATCTTAGCCCAACTAGAATTTTTTTTAGAAAGCCCAAATTTATTTATTTATTTATTTATTTTGTGGCTCAAAGTTTCAGCCCACTTAAATGGCCTGATATATAATTAGTAAGGCTAAAGTTAAAAAAAAAGAGAGAGAAGAACGGGAGAAGAAAAGCAAAAGAGGGGAAAGAAAAGAGTGAAGAGGAGAAACCCTTGTTGATCAAATTCTCCCTTACAACCCTCATCCTAGGTGGTTTCTAAGTTGTTTTGAGGTAAGTGGTGTGTGAATTAAGCTTCCTTCTTCCATGATTTTGTAATTTTGTGGGGTTTTTCTTTTTGGTATGTGGGTAATTTGCAGACTGTTCGAACTGATTTTGACATAGCTATTGCCCTCGAAAGTTTGCAAACTTAATTTCTGTACGTAGCTGAACTCGTTAGCTTTCCGTAGCCACTTGAAACACCTCAATCCGATTATTCTACAATTAGTTATGATTTTTTCTCGTAAACTGCCGCTAGCTGGAAAATTTCAGAATTTTTATGTCGAATTCAAACTTATTTTTTTATCGTTTCGTTTAGTTAATGTATTGAAACGGGTTATGTGGGATTGGTAACTGATGTTAAGGAGTTGCATGCCATTTTTATTGGGAACTGATGTTAAGGAGTTGCATGCCATTTTTATTTAATATCGACTCGTTCGAACTCGATTATGATTTGTTTTTAGCAATGAAAGGGATGTTAACGCTAATAGTTAGTTAAATTTAATTTGTCTTTAATTGCTCATCTCCTTTCTAGGTAAAGAACCATCGACGAAGGGCAAGGCACCGACTTCAGATTCCGGAGAGAGTTAATCACTTCCTTGTGAGTTGATAATTCGGGAACGCCTTCTCTTGTGGGAAGTTTGGACCCTCGATAAATGTGCATCTTATGATGCATATGCATATGTATGCCTGGCACCAAGGTTAAGTAGCCCGAATTGGTCACGGTTCGGGTGAGTTGGAGCGACATTGGTTAAGTAGCCCGAATTGTCGCGGTTCGGGTGAGTTAGAGTGACAACCAAGTTGCCCAGGATTGGCAAACCCGGGTGAGTTAGATCTAATGGGGCACCTGTCCATTTGCTAAATACTGATACTCTGGAGGGTGATCGTTAGATGGATTAGTCTATTATAGGCTCAGTCAACGTCACTGGTGTGGGATATGCATGTCATATATGTTTATATGTTTGATCATTTCAAGTATTCACGTCGATATTGAATTGTGAACTTTAGCACTTGGCATGTTGAGAAAGAATATTAATGTGCATTTTATCTAGAGTAACGGTGACGGGCTTGGACTGTCTCTCGACGGAGAGCTCAGTTCGAGGAGGATATTGACTACCCACGCGTCTTTCATGTGATAACATGTTGTTTGAACTAATTGTGTTATTCGTAAATGTGCACTAAGGTTTTTATTTTCATTAATATGTATACTGAGTGAGAAATAGTTATTGTGAGACGAAATGTTGGATTTTATATTATGAACGCGAGTGGGAATACATGCTTCGTATAAGGGTCGGGGTGACCGGCTTATCACCTCACTGAGCTAGTGGTTTTGCTCACCCCCATCATTCTTTCCTTTTCAGGCTGTTGATATCGTTTTGGTTGGAGGTTTTCCTATCGTTTGCTCGTCATCCAATCAGTGTTTTGGGTACTTTCTCTTTTATGTAAATTGACGGATTCATTGGCGAGATTGTATAGTTTATATTTGGTCACCCCCTTGATGTTCTTTTTGTACCTTCGTGATGTTATATCGTTAATGTATATTTTCTTTAAACTAAGTTACACCGTTGTATTTCGTACCTTTGTAAATCCTTGTTGATACTTTTTGAGATGATGTCCTCGGGTTGTACCCGTTGTTATCAGTTGTTCAGCTCTACATGTACTTGATAGCAAGCCTTACGTTTTCTATAAATTTTGTGGAGTGGAGTGCACCCATTCTGTGAAATTTATGGTTAACGTGGCGGTTGTCGCGTTCTGTCTGGGGTCGGGGCGTGACAACTTTCTTGGTATCAGAGCCTGGTTTTATAATTCTCATTCTTTTTGAGTCGAGCCAATGAGTCCAACTTTGTTTCTATGTCATCCTAAGGTATCGTATTGCCTTGACGTTGACCTTGCATTTTCTTTCCTTTCTTCCTTTCAGTCATTATGGCACATCCAGTTCGTCGTCGAGGTCGAGGATACGCTCCTCGTGATCCTCTGAGTCCTCTACTCTCTTCTGTTCCTCGTGGACCTCGAGGACATGTTTCTTCTGATCATGTTGTTCCTCCGACGGTTACCGACCCTATCAATTCTGATCATAGGGTGTCAGTTTCCCAGGTAGAGCAACCACCGGCCCAGTTGCGGGTTGAGCACATGATGACACCCGAGCAGTACCAATTGTATTATGATCACATTAGAATACATGGTGTTTCACCACCTACAACGGCTCATACGACTACGACTGTCACTGAAGAGGTTCTTCGTGCTAATGAACCGATTCGACCTACAACTAATGTACTAGTTTTTACTCCAAAAATGGCTTTAGGAGGTTCTACTTCTCGAGGTGCACTTTTTATACCTGATTTGGTGAAAGCTGTTGAAAACATGGGGACTTCGAAATTTGACGGTGCAAGAGATGTTTCTAAAGCGGGGACATGGTTAAAGGAGATTACAGAGACTTTGACACTTTGATGATTGAAGAATGTTATCGTGTGGTCATTGCAACCAAACTGTTAGGCCCAGATGCACGATGATGGTGGCAGAATCTAAAAGAGACATCCTCGATTACTATTACGTGGGCTATCTTTGTGGAACGATTCAAAGATCATTACTTCTCTCAGTACATCAAAGATCAGAAGAGAAAGGAGTTCTTCAACCTCTTTCAAGGCATTATGTCGGTCGTGGAGTACGAAAGCAAATTTCTGGAATTGCGAGAATTCGCTCCTGAGTCATATACGACGAGAGACTTATGCAAGAGATTTGAAGAAGGTCTTAATTTAAATATTCGAGATCGCATCAAGTCCGGAGACAAGTACGATAGTCTTGATGATCTCGTAGAAGAAGCCCTGAGGGTAGAAGGTTTAGTTCAGGCGAGACATAAGCTTACAGAACGATCTCAAAAGAAAAGGCAAGGGAGCACATTTCCAGGAAATGCATCGAAGGTGTATAAGGGTGTGGGATCTTCGCGTGGCGCACCAAGTTCGGTATCTATTAGTTTTCCTCAACCTCAGGAGCAGTTTAGTAGAGGCGGGAGCAATGTCTCGGGATCGGTTAGTGAAAATCGCAAGTGCCAGAATTGCTTAAAATATCACGACGGCCCCTGTAAGGCTCTTCAAGTATGTTTTCAGTGTCGACAGCAGGGGCATATGCGATGTTCTTGTCCTCAGCTTATGGGAACGAGCAGTCAGGGTTCTGGTCAGCTTCGTGATAAACTAACATATTCTACACCCAGAGATACTCGATCTGCAGTTACCAGAGTGCCCGATGCCTCAAGCGGCCCTAGTATTCAATCGCCTATGAAAGGAAGGAAGCAAACTAGAGTATTTCATATTTCCCAGGAAGAGGCTCGCTCAGATCCGAAGGTTGTGACAGGTAATTTATAATCTGAGTATTTTCACATGCTAAATCTAACCACGCCTTGTTATGCCACTTGATTACGAATAAAACATTCGTAAGAAATTCTATCTTTCCGAATTTTTAAATCACAATCTCACCTAATGTTGCTTCTTTAGGCCATGTGTTTGTGGGAGACCATCAGGCCTACGCTTTATTTGACCCAGGTTCTGATAGGTCTTATATCCGGGATGATCTTACTATGATCTTAGATTATCCTATCTCTCATTTGTCACCTGGAATCATCGTTCATACCCCTCTTGGAGAGCGTCTAATTCGTGATTCGGTATTCCTTGGTTGTCCATTTAAGATCAAAGATGTCATTTTAGAGGCTGAATTGATACAATTGCCTTTGATTGATCTTGATGTTATTCTTGGCATGGATTGGCTTTCTTCTCATCATGCAATTCTCGATTGCCACGAGAAGCTTGTTATTTTTCGTAGACCAGGATTCTCAGAACTTGTTTTTGAAGGTAAACTTTAAACGAGATCCCTCTATTTTATTTCAATGTTGACTGCGCATAAATTAATGCGTAAGGGTTGTGAGGCATTCTTGGCATTTGTCATCGATACTTCTCTTTCTGAAACTAAATTAGATGACATCCCGATCGTGAATGAATTTCCTAATGTCTTTCCCGAAGACTTACCAGGACAACCTCCGAATCGAGAGATTGATTTTTCCATTGACGTACTTCCTGGAATCACACCTATATCGATTACTCCATATCGAATGTCGCCTGCTGAGCTCAAGGAACTCCAGACACAACTTGGGGAATTATTGGAGAAGGGGTTCATACGACCTAGCACATCTCCGTGGGGTGCTCCAGTTCTTTTTGTCAAGAAGAAAGATGGATCACTTCGCCTATGTGTCGACTACCGTCAATTGAACAAGGTGACAATTAAGAACAAATATCCTCTTCCAAGAATCGATGATCTGTTTGATCAATTGCAAGGAGCAACTGTGTTCTCAAAAATTGATTTGCGATCCGGTTATCACCAACTCAAGATTAGGGAATCTGATATCCCTAAGTCTGCTTTTCGAACCAGATACGGTCATTTTTAATTCTGTGTTATGCCTTTTGGACTCACAAATGCTCCTGCAGCTTTTATGGATCTTATGAATCGGGTCTTTCGGCCGTACTTAGATAAATTTGTCATCATCTTCATTGATGACATTCTTATTTATTCTAAATCGGACGACGAGCATTCTCATCATCTAAGAATTGCTCTGAACATTCTCAGAGAAAATCAGCTTTATGCTAAATTCTCGAAGTGTGAATTTTGGCTTCGCGAGGTAAGCTTTTTGGGTCATCACATTTCTAAAGAAGGAATCTACGTCGATCCAGTGAAGATTCAAGCTATACTAGATAGGGAGCGTCCAAAGAACGTGACAGAGATTCGTAGTTTTCTGGGATTAGCTGGATATTATCGACGGTTTGTCAAAGACTTTTCGTTATTAGCTTCATCTTTGACTAAATTGACTCGGAAAGGGGTAAAATTTGAATGGAGTGAAGAATGCGAGGAAGCATTTCAAGAATTGAAAAGACGACTCGTTTCAGCTCCTATTCTTGCTTTGCCATACCCAGCGATTGGAGAATTTACCATTTATAGCGATGCCTCGAGACAAGGTTTAGGATGTGTTCTCATGCAAGAAGGAAAGGTTATTGCCTATGCTTCAAGGCAATTGAAGAAGAACGAAGAAAATTATCCTACATATGATTTAGAGTTGGCTGCAATCGTCTTTGCATTGAAGATCTGGAGGCACTATCTGTATGGTGCAACTTGTCGGGTTTTCACTGATCATAAGAGCTTAATGTATATCACCACGCAAAAGGAGCTCAACCTCAGGCAAAGGCGATGGATGGAGTTGATTAGTGACTATGACTTAGTCATCGATTATCATCCTGGCAAGGCGAACGTTGTTGCAGATGCTCTGAGTAGAAAGTCTTCTACCTCACTTGCTTCGATTCAATCTTTTTATCTTCCTATGTTGGAGCAATTTAAATCTTTACACATTTCGCTCGATTGTGAAAAGTCTAATGATTCTGCCTTAATCGCCAAATTCGAGGTTAGACCTACCTTGTTCGAGAAAATTCGAGAAAGACAATCACACGATGTTTATTTACAACAGAAGATGGCGAAGCTAAATCAAGGAAAAGAAACAGAATTTCAAATTCGGGATGATGGACTTCTTACTTTTAAAAATCGTGTTTGTGTTCCATCAGAACTTGATGTTCGTAGAGCTATTCTTGAGGAAGCCCATTCTTCAGCCTATGCTATGCATCCTGGTAGTACCAAAATGTATAGAACACTTCGGGAGCATTATTGGTGGCCAGGTATGAAACGGGACATTGCTGAATTTGTATCAAAGTGCTTATCATGCCAACAGATTAAAACGGAACACCAAAAACCAGCAGGCATGCTTCAACCACTACCTATTCCTGAGTGGAAATGGGAAAATGTCACAATGGATTTTGTTTCTGGTTTACCTCGAACCCAAAAGGGTCATGACTCAATTTGGGTCATTGTCGATCGTCTGACGAAATCGGCACATTTCCTTCCAGTGCATACCAACGAATCTTTAGAGAAACTTGCCAAGTTATATGTCGATGAGATCGTGAGATTGCACAGAGTACCAGTGTCAATCATATCTGACCGTGATCCAAGATTCACTTCCCTTTTTGGCCTAGTCTGCAGAAAGCGCTAGGTACAAAATTACTATTCAGTACCTCGTTTCATCCACAGACTGATGGACAGTCAGAGAGAACTATACAGACACTAGAAGATATGCTACGTGCAGTGGTGTTGAATTTGGGAGGTAGCTGGGATAAGTACGTGACTTTGGTGGAGTTCGCTTATAACAACAGTTATCATTCAAGCATTGGAATTCCCCCGTACGAAGCTCTGTATGGCCGAAAGTGTCGAACACCACTCTTTTGGGATGAGGTTGGTGAGAGACAAATCGAACAAGTAGAGCTTATCGAAGATGCGAAGGCAAAAATATAACTTATTCGAGACAGACTTAAGGCAGCGCAAGATCGACAGAAAAGCTACGCAGATAATAGGAGGCGTGATTTGGAGTTTAAAGAAGGAGACAAAGTTTTTCTGAAAGTTTCTCCATGGAAGGGCGTGTTGCGATTCAGCCGTCGAAAAGGATTGGTCGTTTACGATCGTGCAAAGGATTGGTCGTGTCGCGTATCGACTTGAGCTACCATCGGAATTGTCGAAGATTCACGATGTCTTCCATGTCTCTATGCTTAGAAAATATGAACCAGATTCTTCGCACGTGCTCAAAGATCCCCCAGTTGTATTAAAGGAAAATCTATCGTACGAAGTACAACCTGTTCAAATTGTAGATCGCCGAGAGAAAATGCTTCGTAACAAATCCATTCCTATGGTGAGAATTCTATGGAGAAGTGATCAAATTGAAGAAGAAACATGGGAACCAAAGTCAGTCATGCGTCAACACCATCCAAAATACTTTTCATCTCTAGGTACGTTTATGTTTTGAGGACGAAACTTTTTAGAGGAGGGGATACTTTATAATATCTTAGTTCAACTAGATTTTTTTAGAAAGCCCAAAACCTATTTATTTATTTTATGGCCCAAAAGGTCATCCCTATCTTAGCCCAACTAGAATTTTTTTTAGAAAGCCCAAACTTATTTATTTATTTATTTTGTGGCTCAAAGTTTCAGCCCACTTAAATGGCCTGATATATAATTTGTAAGGCTAAAGTTAAAAAAAGAGAGAGAGAAGAACGGGAGAAGAAAAGCAAAAGAGGGGAAAGAAAAGAGTGAAGAGGAGAAACCCTTGTTGATCAAATTCTCCCTTTCAACCCTCATCCTAGGTGGTTTCTAAGTTGTTTTGATGTAAGTGGTGTGTGAATTAAGCTTCCATCTTCCATGATTTTGTAATTTTGTGGGGTTTTTCTTTTTGGTATGTGGGTAATTTGCAGACTGTTCGAACTGATTTTGACATAGCTATTGCCCTCGAAAGTTTGTAAATTAATTTCTGTACGTAGCTGAACTCGTTAGCTTTCCGTAGCCACTTGAAACGCCTCAATCCGATTATTCTACAATTAGTTATGATTTTTTCTTGTAAACTGCTGGAAAATTTCAGAATTTTTATGTCGAATTCAAACTTATTTTTTTATCGTTTCGTTTAGTTAATGTATTGAAACGGGTTATGTGGGATTGGGAACTGATGTTAAGGAGTTACATGCCATTTTTATTTAATATCGACTCGTTCGAACTCGATTATGATTTGTTTTTAGCAATGAAAGGGATGTTGACGCTAATAGTTAGTTATATTTAATTTGTCTTTAATTGCTCATCTCCTTTCTAGGTAAAGAACCATCGACGAAGGGCAAGGCACCGACTTCAGATTCCGGAGAGAGTTAATCACTTCCTTGTGAGTTGATAATTCGGGAACGCCTTCTCTTGTGGGAAGTGTGGACCCTCGATAAATGTGCATTTGTTTTAGTTTTAGTTAATTGACAAGAAAATTATTTGGTATTATGTTATGTGGTAAAGAGCCTGATTGGCTCGATTGCTCTGGTTAGAGTCATGTTAGCCATTTTATGAGTATTATTGATTTCTGGTTATTCTTGTGTGCCAATTAAGACTCTAACCTGAGTCGTTATTCATCTTATGATGAGTTGGAGCGACATTGGTTAAGTAGCTCGAATTGGTCACGGTTCTGGTGAGTTGGAGCGACATTGGTTAAGTAGCCCGAATTGTCGCGGTTCGGGTGAGTTAGAGTGACAACCAAGTTGCCCGGGATTGGCAAACCCGGGTGAGTTAGATCTAACGGGGCACCTGTCCATTTGCCAAATACTGATACTCTGGAGGGTGATCGTTAGATGGATAAGTCTATTATAGGCTCAGTCAACGTCACCGGTGTGGGACATGCATGTCATATATGTTTGATCATTTCAAGTATTCACGTCGATATTGAATTGTGAACTTTAGCACTTGGCGTGTTGAGAAAGAATATTAATGTGCATTTTATCTAGAGTAACGGTGACGGGCTTGGACTGTCTCTCGACGGAGAGCTCAGTTCGAGGAGGATATTGACTACCCATGCGTCTTTTATGTGATAACATGTTGTTTGAACTAATTGTGTTATTCGTAAATGTGCACTAAGGTTTTTATTTTCATTAATATGTATACTGAGTGAGAAATAGTTATTGTGAGACGAAATGTTGGATTTTATATTATGAACGCGAGTGGGAATACATGCTTCGTATAAGGGTCGGGGTGACCGGCTTATCACCTCACTGAGCTAGTGGTTTTGCTCACCCCCATCATTCTTTCCTTTTTCAGGCTGTTGATATCGTTTTGGTTGGAGGTTTTCCTATCGTTTGCTCGTCATCCAATTAGTGTTTTGGGTACTTTCTCTTTTATGTAAATTGACGGATTCATTGGCGAGATTGTATAGTTTATATTTGGTCACCCCCTTGATGTTCTTTTTGTACCTTCGCGATGTTATATCGTTCAAGTATATTTTCTTTAAACTAAGTTACACCATTGTATTTCGTACCTTTGTAAATCCTTGTTGATACTTTTTGAGATGATGTCCTCGGGTTGTACCCATTGTTATCAGTTGTTCAGCTCTACAGGTACTTGATAGCAAGCCTTACGTTTTCTATAAATTTTGTGGAGTGGAGTGTACCCATTCTGTGAAATTTATGGTTAACGTGGCGGTTGTCGCGTTTTGTCTGGGTCGGGGCGTGACACATGACGCATATTTTCTTCATGATGATGCTCATTTTCTACATCATGATGCTCATTTTTTTCATAATGATGCTCATTTTCTTCATTATGATGCATATTTTCATCATCATGATGCTCATTTTCTTCATCATGATGCAGATATTTTCTTTATCATGATGCATATTTTCTTCATCTTGATGTTCATTTTCTTCATCATGATGCATATTTTCTTCTTCATGATGCTCATTTCCTTCATTATGATGCTCATATTTTCTTCATCATGATGCTCATTTCCTTTGTCATGATGCTCATTTTCTTCGTCATGATGCATACTTTCTGTTGAATTGTATACTAAAAGTCTAGCTTTAGTATGCCCAATGTTATAACAATATATTTGAAATGAGGATCATATGATCAAATGATTGCATCATATAATATATTTATATGTCGATGCAATAGTCCACTTACTTTATACTGTAGATAATATGTTGTGCGATAACACGTGGAAGATCATATTATCGATTTCCTTATAAAGTATAAACAGATCCTCACAACCGAGATAGATGGGGACTCTCTATCAGGATGGTTGTAGTGTGGTTTGGTATTAGCTTGTCTTGGCTATAGAATCACATTAGTGCACTTTTTGTGTGTATTGAGCAGGACCGCTTGAGATCGTTCGACTTATACTGGTTATATAGGACAATGTGATCTCTGTTATTATGAATGTTCGCGCTCTTAATCCATATACAATAATCTCGACACGTAAGGCAATATGTATTTCTTTGATTCATCAATGGGTGAGATTTACATGTAATTAAATCATCAAACTCGGTGAGTTAGGAAATAGTGTTGTCTCTACGGTGTGCTGTTGATTGTAGAAGGAATCCGTGTCCATTATAGGTTGATGATGTCCCCTTGAGGAGCTTATAAGGATTATCATGTAAACCCTGCAGGTGGATTTATTCCGGCATGATAATGAGGTTGAGTGGTACTACTCTCGGATGAGATATTAATTAATGGAGTTGTCAGTAACTTAATTAATTAATGGGCATTGTATATCTTAAACTTGGGGAGACTAATGGGCTCATAATAAGAAGGAGCCCATAACATATTTATGGGAATAGAACGGTAGTAATAATATTTTAGTGGTATATATTATTATTGGACTTAAGGCTTTGGGCTAAGCATGAGCCCGTTAACGTAGTTATGGAATTAGAACGGTAGTGCAGTAATAATATATTAGTGGTATATATTATTATTATTGGACTTAAGTATAAGCTTTGGGCTAAGCTTGGATACTAAAGCCCAATGGAGTCTCAACCCTAATTTCTCCTCCTGGTCCCTTCTATAGCCCATATATAAATCATCACAGCTGTCCAGAAACCCAAATATATGAGATTAATCACGTCTAATATTGTCAGGAGGGTGAGGGAACAACAGATTGAGAAGATATTGAAGATCGTCGCCCACACGATGTCGAGATTGGACTTGGGAATACAACAGAAGACTGGAAGGTTGTTTGCTGCAGCTGTCCGCCACTTTCTACGATTTTTATAAAATTGTACAGATTTTAGAATAGGACGTGTATATACTGACGGAAAGCCACAGAAGAGAGGATCGTTTTGGCGCATAAATCACTCAAATCCGACATCAGATTAGAGAATTATGCTCAAAACAGTGACGCCGCGCAGGATGGTGGCGAGAATCTGTCTTCTTCAACATACCCTGGTGAAAGGTAATACGTTTCTTGTTTACTTGCTTCCGCTGCTTGTTAGAAATGCCTAACGGTTCATGTTAACCAAATGATCGAATGCCAACACTTTCTTCATCATGTTGCTCATTTTCTTCCTCATGATGTATATTTTCTTCATCATGATGCATATTTTCTCCATCATGATGCTCATTTTCTTCATCATGATGCTCATTTTCTTCATCATGATGCTCATTTTCTTCATCATAATGCATATTTTTTTCATCATGATACATATTTTGGTCATCAAGATGCATATTTTCTTCATCATGATGCATATATTCTTCATCATGATGCTCATTTTCTTCATCATGATGCATATTTTCTTCATCATAATGCTCATTTTCATCATCATGATGCATATTATCTTAATCATGACGCATATTTTCTTTAACATGATGCTCATTTTCTTCATAATGATGCTCATTTATTTCTTCATGATGTATATTTTCTTCTTCATGATGCATATTTTCTTCATCATGATGCATATTTTCTTCATCATGATGCTGATTTTCTTCATCATGATGCTCATATCCTTCATCATGACACTCATTTCTTCATAATGATGCATATTTTCTACATCATGTTGTCACTTTCTTCATGATGATGCACATTTTTCTTCATCATGATGCATATTTTCTATAATCATGATGCTCATTTCCTTCATCATGATGCTCATATTTTCTTCATCACAATGCTCATTTCCTTCATCGTGATGCTCATTTACTTCATCATGATGCTCATTTCTTACATAATGATGCTCATTTTCTTCATCATGGTGCATATTTTCTTCATCATGATGTTCATTTTATTCATCATGATGCATATTCTATTCATAATGATGCATATTTTCTTCATCATGATGCTCCTTTTCTTCATAATGATTCCCGTTTCCTTCATCATGACGCTCATTTTCTTCATCATGATGCTCCTTTTCTTTATCAAAATGCATATTTATTTCATCACGATACATATTTTCATCATCATGGTGAATATTTTCTTCATCATGATGCTCATTTTCTTCATCATGATGCTCATTTTCTTAATCATGATGGTCATTTCCTTCATCATGATTCATATTTTCTTCATCATGATGCATATTTTCTTCATCATGACGCTATTTTCTTCATCATGATTCTCATTTTTTCATAATGACGCATATTTTCTTCATCATGATGCATATTTTCATCATGATGATGATTTTCTTCATCATGATGCCCATATTCTTCATCATGATGCTCATTTTCTTCATCATGATGCATATTTTCTTCATCATGATGAATATTTTTCTTCGTCATGATGCATATTTTTTTCATCATGATGTTCATTTCTTTCGTCATGATGCTCATATTTTCTTCATCATGATGCTCATTTCCTTCATCATGATACTCATTTACTTCATCATGATGCTCATTTTCTTCATCATGATGCTCATATTGTTCATCATGATGCTCATTTTCTTCATCATGATGCATATTTTCTTCATCATGATGCTCATTTTCTTCATCAAGATGCATATTTTCTTCATAATGATGCATATTTTCTTCATCATGATGCTCCTTTTCTTCATAATGACGCTCGTTTCTTTCATCATGATGCTCAATTCTGTCATCATGATGCATTTTTTTCATCGTGATACACATTTTCTTCATCACGATGCATATTTTCTTCATAATGATGCTCATTTTCTTCATCATGATGCATATTTTCTTAATCATGATGGTCATTTCCTTCATCATGATGCATATTTTCTTCATCATGACGCATATATTTTTCATCATAATGCATATTTTTCTTCATCATGATTCTCATTTTTTTAATAATGATGCATATTTTCTTCATCATGATGCTCATATCCTTCATCATGACGCTCAGTTTCTTCATCATGATGCATATTTTCTTCTTCATGTTGTCATTTTCTACATCATGATGCATATTTTATTCATCATGATACATATTTTCTTCATCATGATGCTCATATCCTTCATCATGACGCTCATTTTCTTCATCATGATGTATATTTTCTTCATCATGTTGTCATTTTCTTCATCATGATGCACACTTTTCTTTGTCATGATCCATATTTTCTTCATTATGATGCTCATTTCCTTCATCATAATGCTCATATTTTCTTCATCACGATGCTCATTTCCTTCATCATGATGCTCATTTACTTCATCATGATGCTCATTTCCTACATCATGATGCTCATTTTCTTCATCATGATGCATATTTTCTTCATCATGATGCTCATTTTCTTCATCATGATGCATATTTTCTTCATAAAGATGCATATTTTCTTTATCATGATGCTCCTTTTCTTCATAATGACGCTTGTTTCCTTCATCATGACACTCATTTCCTTCATCATGATGCCCCTTTTCTTTATCAAGATGCATATTTATTCCATCATGATACATATTTTCTTCATCATGATGGATATTTTCTTCATCATGATGCTCATTTTCTTAATCATGATGGTCATTTCCTTCATCATGATTCATATTTTCTTCATCATGATGCATATTTTCTTCATCATGACGCATATTTTCTTCATCATGATGCTCATTTTTTTCATAATGATGCATATTTTCTTCATCATGATGCTGATTTTCTTCATCATGATGCTCATATCCTTCATCATGATGCTCATTTTCTTCATCATTATGCATATTTTCTTCATCATGTTGTCATTTTCTTCATCATGATGCAATTTTTTCTTCGTCATGATGCATATTTTCTTCATCATGATGCTCATTTCCTTCATCATGATGTTCATATTTTCATCATCATGATGCTGATTTCCTTCATCATGATACTCATTTACTTCATCATGATGCTCATTTCCTTCATCATGATGCTCA
>CM042974.1:7035853-7127312 GCA_023678885.1 Pogostemon cablin
TTTTTTCATCATGATGCTGATTTTCTTCATCATGATGCTCATATCCTTCATCATGATGCACATATTTTCTTTATCATGATGCATATTTTCTTCATCTTGATGATCATTTTCTTCATCATGATGCATATTTTGTTCATCATGATACTCATTTCCTTCATTATGATGCATATTTTCTTCATCATGACGCATATTTTCTTCATCATGATGAGCATATTTTCTTCATCGTGATGCTCATTTTCTTCATCATGATGCATATTTTCTTCATAATGATGCATATTTTCTTTATCATGATGCTTGTTTCCTTCATCATGACGCTCGTTTCCTTCATCATGATGCTCATTTTCTTTATCAAGATGCATATTTATTTCATCAAGATGCATATTTCCTTCATCATGATACATATTTCCTTCATCATGATTCATATTTTCTTCATCATGATGCATATTTTCTTCATCATGACGCATATTTTCTTCATCATGATGCTCATTTTTTTCATAATGATGCATTCTTTCTTCATCATGATGCATATTTTCTTCTTCATGATGCTGATTTTCTTCATCATGATGCTCATATCCTTCATCATGACGCTCATTTTCTTCATCATGATGCATATTTTCTTCATCATGTTGTCATTTTCTTCATCATGATGTAATTTTTTCTTCGTCATTATGCATATTTTCTTCATCATGATGCTCATTTCCTTCATCATGATGCTCATATTTTATTCATCATGATGCTCATTTCCTTCATCATGATACTCATTTACTTCATCATGATGCTCATTTCCTTCATTATGATGCTCATTTTCTTTATCATGATGCTAATTTTATTCATCCTGATGGATATTTTATTCATAATGATGCATATTTGCTTCATCATGATGCTCCTTTTCTTCATAATTAAGCTTGTTTCCTTCGTCATGATGCTCAATTCTTTCATCATGATGCTCCTTTTCTTCATCATGATGCATTTTTTTCATCATGATACATATTTTCTTCATCATGATGCATATTTTCTTCATCATGATGCTCATTTTCTTCATCATGATTCATATTTTCTTAATCATGATGGTCATTTCCTTTATCATGATGCGTATTATCTTCATCATGACGCATTTTTTTTTCATCATGATGCTCATTTTCTACATCATGATGCTCATTTTTTTCATAATGATGCTCATTTTCTTCATTATGATACATATTTTCTTCATCATGATGCATATTTTCTTCATCATGATGCTCATTTCCTTCATCATGATGCACACATTTTATTTATCATGATGCATATTTTCTTCATCATGATGCTCATTTTCTTCATCATGATGCATATTTTCTTCATCATGATGCTCATTTCCTTCATCATGATGCATATTTTCTTCATCATGACGCATATTTTCTTCTTCATGATGCTCATTTTCTTCATCATGATGCATATTTTCTTCATCATGATGCTCATTTTCTTCATCATGATGCATATTTTCTTCATAATGATACATATTTTCTTTATTATGATGCTCCTTTTCTTCATAATGACGCTTGTTTCCATCATCATGACACTCATTTCCTTCATCATGATGCTCCTTTTCTTTATCAAGATACATATTTATTTCATCATGATACATATTTTCTTCATCATGATGGATATTTTCTTCATCATGATGCTCATTTTCTTAATCATGATGGTCATTTCCTTCATCATGATTCATATTTTCTTCATCATGATGCACATTTTCTTCATCATGACGCATATTTTCTTCATCATGATGCTCATTTTTTTCATAATGATGCATATTTTCTTCATCATCATGCATATTTTCTTCATCATGATGCGTATTTTCTTCATAATGATGCTCATTTCCTTCATCATGATGCATATTTTCTACATCATGACGCATATTTTCTTAATCATTATGCTAATTTTCTTCATCATGATGCATATTTTCTTCATCATGATGCTCATTTTCTTCATCATGATGCATATTTTCTTCATAATGATGCATATTTTCTTCATCATGATGCTAATTTTATTCATCATGATGCATATTTCCTTCATCATGATGCACATTTCCTTCATCATGATGCACATATTTTATTCATCATGATGCACATTTTCTTCATAATGATGCATATTTCCTTCATCTTGATGCACATATTTTCTTTATCGTGATGCATATTTTCTTCATCTTGATGCTCATTTTCTTCATCATGATGCATATTTTCTTCATCATGATGGTCATTTCCTTCAACTTGATGCATATTTTCTTCATCACGACGCATATTTTCTTCATCATGATGTTCATTTTCTTCATCATGATGCATATTTTCTTCATCATGATGCTCATTTTCTATATCAAGATGCATATTTTCTTCATAATGATGCATATTTTCTTTATTATGATGCTCCTTTTCTTCATAATGACGCTTGTTTCCTTCATCATGACGCTCATTTCCTTCATCATGATACTCCTTTTCTTTATCAAGATGCATATTTATTTCATCATGATACATATTTTCTTCATCATGATGGATATTTTCTTCATCATGATGCTCATTTTCTTAATCATGATGGTCATTTCCTTCATCATGATTCATATTTTTTTCATCATGAAGCATATTTTCTTCATCATGACGCATATTTTCTTCATCATGATGCTCATTTTTTTCATAATAATGCATATTTTCTTCATCATGATGCATATTTTCTTCATCATGATGCTCATATCCTTCATCATGACGCTCATTTTCTTCATCATGATGCATATTTTCTTCATCATGTTGTCATTTTCTTCATTATGATGTAATTTTTTCTTCGTCATTATGCATATTTTTTCATCATGATGCTCATATCCTTCATCATGATGCTCATATTTTCTTCATCATGATGCTCATTTCTTTCATCATGATACTCATTTACTTCATCGTTGTCACGCCCCGACCCCAGACAGAGCGCGACAACCGCCACGTTAACCATAAATTTCACAGAATGGGTGCACTCCACTCCACAAAGTTTATAGAAAACGTAAGGCTTGCTATCAAGTACCTGTAGAACTGAACAACTGATAACAACGGGTACAACCCGAGGACATCATCTCATAAAGTATCAACAAGGATTTACAAAGGTACAAAATTCAACGGTGTAACTTAGTTTAAAGAAAATATAAATGAACGATATAACATCGCGAAGATACAAAAAGAACATTAAGGGGTCACCAAATATAAACTATACAATCTCGCCAATGAATCCGTCAATTTACATAAAAGAGAAAGTACCCAAAACACAGATTGGATGATGAGCAAACGATAGGCAAACCTCCAACCAAAACGATATCAACAGCCTGAAAAGGAAAGAATGATGGGGGGTGAGCAAAACCACTAGCTCAGTGAGGTGATAAGCCGGTCACCCCGACCCTTATACGAAGCATGTACTCCCACTCGCGGTTCATAACATAAAATCCCACAATTCGTCCCACAATAATTATTCTCACTCAGTGTACATATTAATGAAAATAAAAACCTTAGTGCACATTTATGAATAACACAATTAGTTCAAACAACATGTCATCACATAAAAGACGCGTGGGTAGTCAATATCCTCCTCGAACTAAGCTCTCCGTCGAGAGACAGTCCAAGCCCGTCACCGTTACTCTAGATAAAATGCACATTAATATTCTTTCTCAATACGCCAAGTGCTAAAGTTCACAATTCAATATCGACGTGAATACTTGAAATGATCAAACATATAAACATATATGACATGCATGTCCCACACCGGTGACGTTGACTGAGCCTATAATAGACTGATCCATCTAACGATCACCCTCCAGAGTATCAGTATTTGGCAAATGGACAGGTGCCCCGTTAGATCTAACTCACCCAGGTTTGCCAATCACGGGCAACTTGGTTGTCACTCTAACTCACCCGAACCGCGACAATTCGGGCTACTTAATCAATGTCGCTCTAACTCACCCGAACCGTGACCAATTCGGGCTACTTAACCTTGGTACCAGGCATACATATGCATGTGCATCATAAGCTGAATAACGACTCAAGTTAGAGTCTTAATTGGCACACAAGAATAACCAGAAATCAATTCTCAAATAATTCATAATAAATACTATCAGATATCAAGCCGGCAAGGCTCTTCAACATAAGTTAAAATCAATAATACTCATAAAATGGCTAACATGACTCTGACCAGAGCAATCGAGCCAATCAGGCTCTTTACCACACAACATAATACCAAATAATTTTCCTATCATTTAACTAAAACTAAAATAAATGCACATTTATCGAGGGTCCACACTTCCCACAAGAGAAGGCGTTCCCGAATTATCAACTCACAAGGAAGTGATTAACTCTCTCCGGAATCTGAAGTCGGCCCCTTGCCCTTCGTCGATGATTCTTTACCTAGAAAGGAGATGAGAAATTAAAGACAAATTAAATATAACTAACTATTAGCGTTAACATCCCTTTCATTGCTAAAAACAAATCCTAATCGAGTTCGAACGAGTCGATAGTAAATAAAAATGGTATGTAACTCCTTAACATCAGTTCCCAATCCCACATAACCCGTTTCAATAGATTAACTAAACGAAACGATAAAAAAATAAGTTTGAATTCGACATAAAAATTCTGAAATTTTCTAGCTAGCGGCAGTTTACGAGAAAAATCATAACTAATTGTAGAATAATCGGATTGAGGCGTTTCAAGTGGCTACGGAAAGCTAACGAGTTCAGCTACGTATAGAAATTAAGTTTGCAAACTTTCGAGGGTAATAGCTATGTCAAAATCAGTTCGAACAGTCTGCAAATTACCCACATACCAAAAAGAAAAACCCCACAAAATTACAAAATCATGGAAGAAGGAAGCTTAATTCACACACCACTTACCTCAAAACAACTTAAAAACCACCTAGGATGAGGGTTGTAAGGGAGAATTTGATCAACAAGGGTTTCTCCTCTTCCTCTCTTCTTTCCCCTCTTTTGCTTTTCTTCTCCCGTTCTTCTCTCTCTTTTTTTTTTAACTTTAGCCTTAATAATTATATATCAGGCCATTTAAGTGGGCTGAAACTTTGGGCCACAAAATAAATAAATAAATAAATTTGGGCTTTCTAAAAAAAATATAGTTGGGCTTAATTGGGCTGGCCTTTTGGGCCATAAAAATAAATAATTAGGTTTTGGGCTTTCTAACAAAATCTAGTTGGGCTAAGATAGGGCTGGCCTTTTGGGCCATAAAATAAATAAATAGGTTTTGGGCTTTCTAAAAAAAAATCTAGTTGAACTAAGATATTATAATCATAAAGCTCATTTCCTTCATTATGATGCTCATTTTCTTCATCATGATGCTAATTTTATTCATCATGACGGATATTTTATTCATAATGATGCATATTTTCCTCATCATGATGCTCCTTTTCTTCATAATTACTCTCGTTTCCTTCATCATGATGCTCAATTCTTTAATCATGATGCTCATTTTCTTCATCATGATGCATTTTTTTCATCATGATGCATATTTTCTTCATCATGATGCATATTTTTTTCATCATGTTGCTCATTTTCTTCATCATGATACATATTTTCTTAATCATGATGGTCATTTCCTTTATCATGATGAATATTTTCTTCATCATGACGCATATTTTCTTCATCATTTTCTAAAAAAAAATCTAGTTGAACTAAGATATTATAAAGTATCCCCTCCTCAAAAAAATTTCGTCCTCGAAACATAAACGTACCTAAAAATGAAAAGAGATTTGGATGTTGTTGACGCATGACTGACTCTGGTTCCCATGTTTCTTCTTCAATTTGATCACTTCTCCATAAAACTCTCACCATAGGAATGGATTTGTTACGAAGCATTTTCTCTCGGCGATCTACAATTTGAACAGGTTGTACTTCGTACGATAGATTTTCCTTTAATACAACTGGGGGATATTTGAGCACGTGCGAAGGATCTGGTTCATATTTTCTAAGCATAGAGACATGGAAGACATCGTGAATCTTCGATAATTCCGATGGTAGCTCAAGTCGATACGCGACACGACCAATCCTTTGCACGATCGTAAACGGCCCAATATACCTTGGACTCAACTTTCCACGACGACGAAATCGCAACACGCCCTTCCATGGAGAAACTTTCAGAAAAACTTTGTCTCCTTCATTAAACTCCAAATCGCGCCTCCTATTATCTGCGTAGCTTTTCTGTCGATCTTGCGCTGCCTTAAGTCTGTCTCGAATAAGTTGTATTTTTGCCTTCGCATCTTCGATAAGCTCTACTTGTTCGATTTGTCTCTCGCCAACCTCATCCCAAAAGAGTGGTGTTCGACACTTTCGGCCATACAGAGCTTCGTACGGGGGCATTCCAATGCTTGAATGATAACTGTTGTTATAAGCGAACTCCACCAAAGTTACGTACTTATCCCAGCTACCTCCCAAATTCAACACCACTGCACGTAACATGTCTTCTAGTGTCTGTATAGTTCTCTCTGACTGTCCATCAGTCTGTGGATGAAACGAGGTACTGAATAGTAATTTTGTACCTAGCGCTTTCTGCAGACTAGGCCAAAAATGGGAATTGAATCTTGGATCACGGTCAGATATGATTGACACTGGTACACCGTGCAATCTCACGATCTCATCGACATATAACTTGGCAAGTTTCTCTAAAGATTCGTTGGTATGCACTGGAAGGAAATGTGCCGATTTTGTCAGACGATCGACAATGACCCAAATTGAGTCATGACCCTTTTGGGTTCGAGGTAAACCAGAAACAAAATCCATTGTGACGTTTTCCCATTTCCACTCAGGAATAGGTAGTGGTTGAAGCATGCCGGCTGGTTTTTGGTGTTCCGCTTTAATCTGTTGGCAAGATAAGCACTTTGATACAAATTCAGTAGTGTCCCGTTTCATACCTGGCCACCAATAATGCTCCCGAAGTGTTCTATACATTTTGGTACTACCAGGATGCATAGCATAGGCTGAAGAATGGGCTTCCTCAAGAATAGCTCTACGAACATCAAGTTCTGATGGAACACAAACACGATTTTTAAAAGTAAGAAGTCCATCATCCCGAATTTGATATTCTGTTTCTTTTCCTTGATTTAGCTTCGCCATCTTCTGTTGTAAATAAACATCGTGTGATTGTCTTTCTCGAATTTTCTCGAACAAGGTAGGTCTAACCTCGAATTTGGCTATTAAGGCAGAATCATTAGACTTTTCACAATCGAGCGAAATGTGTAAAGATTTAAATTGCTCCAACATAGGAAGATAAAAAGATTGAATTGAAGCAAGTGAGGTAGAAGACTTTCTACTCAGAGCATCTGCAACAACGTTCGCCTTGCCAGGATGATAATCAATGACTAAGTCATAGTCACTAATCAACTCCATCCATCGCCTTTGCCTGAGGTTGAGCTCCTTTTGCGTGGTGATATACTTTAAGCTCTTGTGATCAGTGAAAACCCGACAAGTTGCACCATACAGATAGTGCCTCCATATCTTCAATGCAAAGACGATTGCAGCCAACTCTAAATCATGTGTAGGATAATTTTCTTCGTTCTTCTTCAATTGCCTTGAAGAGTAGGCAATAACCTTTCCTTCTTGCATGAGAACGCATCCTAATCCTTGTCTCGAGGCGTCGCTATAAATGGTAAATTCTCCAATCGCTGGGTCTGGCAAAGCAAGAATAGGAGCTGAAACGAGTCGTCTTTTCAATTCTTGAAATGCTTCCTCGCATTCTTCACTCCATTCAAATTTTACCCCTTTCCGAGTCAATTTAGTCAAAGATGAAGCCAATAACGAAAAGTCTTTGACAAACCGTCGATAATATCCAGCTAATCCCAGAAAACTACGAATCTCTGTCACGTTCTTTGGATGCTCCCAATCTAGTATAGCTTGAATCTTCACTGGATCGACGTAGATTCCTTCTTTAGAAATGTGATGACCAAAAAAGCTTACCTCGCGAAGCCAAAATTCACACTTCGAGAATTTAGCATAAAGCTGATTTTCTCTGAGAATGTTCAGAGCAATTCTTAGATGATGAGAATGCTCGTCGTCCGATTTAGAATAAATAAGAATGTCATCAATGAAGATGATGACAAACTTATCTAAGTACGGCCGAAAGACCCGATTCATAAGATCCATAAAAGCTGCAGGAGCATTTGTGAGTCCAAAAGGCATAACACAAAATTCAAAATGACCGTATCTGGTTCGAAAAGCAGACTTAGGGATATCAGATTCCCTAATCTTGAGTTGGTGATAACCGGATCGCAAATCAATTTTTGAGAACACAGTTGCTCCTTGCAATTGATCAAACAGATCATCGATTCTTGGAAGAGGATATTTGTTCTTGATAGTCACCTTGTTCAATTGACGGTAGTCGACACATAGACGAAGTGATCCATCTTTCTTCTTGACAAAAAGAACTGGAGCACCCCATGGAGATGTGCTAGGTCGTATGAAACCCTTCTCCAATAATTCCCCAAGTTGTGTCTGGAGTTCCTTAAGCTCAGCAGGCGACATTCGATATGGAGTAATCGATATAGGTGTGATTCCAGGAAGTACGTCAATGGAAAAATCAATCTCTCGATTCGGAGGTTGTCCTGGTAAGTCTTCGGGAAAGACATCAGGAAATTCATTCACGATTGGGATGTCATCTAGTTTAGTTTCAGAAAGAGAAGTATCGATGACAAATGCCAAGAATGCCTCACAACCCTTACGCATTAATTTATGCGCAGTCAACATTGAAATAAAAGAGAGGGATCTCGTTTGAAGTTTACCCTCAAAAACAAGTTCTGAGAATCCTGGTCTACGAAAAATAACAAGCTTCTCGTGGCAATCGAGAATTGCATGATGAGAAGAAAGCCAATCCATGCCAAGAATAACATCAAGATCAATCAAAGACAATGATATCAATTCAGCCTCTAAAATGACATCTTTGATCTTCAATGGACAACCAAGGAATACTGAATCACGAATTAGACGCTCTCCAAGAGGGGTATGAACGATGATTCCAGGTGACAAATGAGAGATAGGATAATCTAAGATCGCAGTAAGATCATCTCGGATATAAGACCTATCAGAACCTGGGTCAAATAAAGCGTAGACCTGATGGTCTCCCACAAACACATGGCCTAAAGAAGCAATATTAGGTGAGATTGTGATTTAAAAATTTTGAAAAGATAGAATTTCTTACGAATGTTTTATTCGTAATCAAGTGGCATAACAAGGCGGGATTAGATTTAGCATGTGAAAATACTCAAATTATAAATTACCTGTCACAACCTTCGGATCTGAGCGAGCCTCTTCTTGGGAAATATGAAATACTCTAGTTTGCTTCCTTCCTTGCATAGGTGATTGAGTACTAGGGCCGCTTGAGGCATCGGGCACTCTGGTAACTGCGGATCGAGTATCTCTGGGTGTAGAATATGTTAGTTTACCACGAAGCTGACCAGAACCCTGACTGCTCGTTCCCATAAGTTGAGGACAAGAACTTCGCATATGCCCCGGCTGTCGACACTGAAAACATACTTGAGGAGCCTTACAGGGGCCGTCATGATATTTTAGGCAATTCTGGCACTTGCGATTTTCACCAACCGATCCCGAGACATTGCTCCCGCCTCTACTAAACTGCTCCCGAGGTTGAGGAAAACTAATAGATGCCGAACTTGGTGCGCCACGGGAAGATCCCACACCCCTATACACCTTCGATGCATTTCCTGGAAATGCGCTCCCTTGCCTTTTCTTTTGAGATCGTTCTGCAAGCTTATGTCTCGCCTGAACAAAACCTTCTACCCTCAGGGCTTCTTCTACGAGATCGTCAAGACTCTCGTACTTGTCTCCGGATTTGATGCGATCTCGAATATTTAAATTAAGACCATCTTCAAATCTCTTGCATAAGTCTCTCGTCGTATATGACTCAGGAGCGAATTCTCGCAATTCCAGAAATTTGCTTTCGTACTCAACGACCGACATAATGCCTTGAAAGAGGTTGAAGAACTCCTTTCTCTTCTGATCCTTGATGTACTGAGAGAAGTATCGATCTTTGAATCGTTCCACAAAGATAGCCCACGTAATAGTAACCGAAGATGTCTCTTTTAGATTCTGCCACCATCGTCGTGCATCTGGGCCTAACAGCTTGGTCGCAATGACCACACGATAATATTCTTCAATCATCAAGGTGTCAAAGGTCTCTGTAATCTCCTTTAACCATGCCCCCGCTTTAGAAGCATCTCTTGCACCGTCAAATTTCGAAGTCCCCATGTTTTCAACTGCTTTCACCAAATCAGGTATAAAAAGTGCACCTCGAGAAGCAGAACTTCCTAAAGCCATTTCTGGAGTAAAAACTGGTACATTAGATGTAGGTCGAATCGATTCATTAGCACGAAGAACCTCTTCAGTGACAGTCGTAGTTGTATGAGCCGTTGTAGGTGGTGGAACACCATGTATTCGAATGTGATCATAATACAATTGGTACTGCTCGGGTGTCATCATGTGCTCAACCCGCAACTGGGCCCGTGGTTGCTCTACCTGGGAAACTGGCACCCTATGATCAGAATTGATAGGGTCCATAACCGTCGGAGGAATGACATGATCAGAAGAAACATGTCCTCGAGGTCCACGAGGAACAGAAGAGAGTAGAGGACTCGGAGGATCACGAGGAGCGTGTCCTCGACCTCGACCTCGACCTCGAACTGGAGGTGCCATAATGACTGAAAGGAAGAAAGGAAAGAAAATGCAAGGTCAACGTCAAGGCAATACGATACCTTAGGATGACATAGAAACAAAGTTGGACTCATTGGCTTGACACAAAAAGAATGAGAATCATAAAACCAGGCTCTGATACCAAGAAAGTTGTCACGCCCCGACCCCAGACAGAGCGCGACAACCGCCACGTTAACCATAAATTTCACAGAATGGGTGCACTCCACTCCACAAAGTTTATAGAAAACGTAAGGCTTGCTATCAAGTACCTGTAGAACTGAACAACTGATAACAACGGGTACAACCCGAGGACATCATCTCATAAAGTATCAACAAGGATTTACAAAGGTACAAAATTCAACGGTGTAACTTAGTTTAAAGAAAATATACATGAACGATATAACATCGCGAAGATACAAAAAGAACATTAAGGGGTCACCAAATATAAACTATACAATCTCGCCAATGAATCCGTCAATTTACATAAAAGAGAAAGTACCCAAAACACGGATTGGATGATGAGCAAACGATAGGCAAACCTCCAACCAAAACGATATCAACAGCCTGAAAAGGAAAGAATGATGGGGGGTGAGCAAAACCACTAGCTCAGTGAGGTGATAAGCCGGTCACCCCGACCCTTATACGAAGCATGTACTCCCACTCGCGGTTCATAACATAAAATCCCACAATTCGTCCCACAATAATTATTCTCACTCAGTGTACATATTAATGAAAATAAAAACCTTAGTGCACATTTATGAATAACACAATTAGTTCAAACAACATGTCATCACATAAAAGACGCGTGGGTAGTCAATATCCTCCTCGAACTAAGCTCTCCGTCGAGAGACAGTCCAAGCCCGTCACCGTTACTCTAGATAAAATGCACATTAATATTCTTTCTCAATACGCCAAGTGCTAAAGTTCACAATTCAATATCGACGTGAATACTTGAAATGATCAAACATATAAACATATATGACATGCATGTCCCACACCGGTGACGTTGACTGAGCCTATAATAGACTGATCCATCTAACGATCACCCTCCAGAGTATCAGTATTTGGCAAATGGACAGGTGCCCCGTTAGATCTAACTCACCCAGGTTTGCCAATCACGGGCAACTTGGTTGTCACTCTAACTCACCCGAACCGCGACAATTCGGGCTACTTAATCAATGTCGCTCTAACTCACCCGAACCGTGACCAATTCGGGCTACTTAACCTTGGTACCAGGCATACATATGCATGTGCATCATAAGCTGAATAACGACTCAAGTTAGAGTCTTAATTGGCACACAAGAATAACCAGAAATCAATTCTCAAATAATTCATAATAAATACTATCAGATATCAAGCCGGCAAGGCTCTTCAACATAAGTTAAAATCAATAATACTCATAAAATGGCTAACATGACTCTGACCAGAGCAATCGAGCCAATCAGGCTCTTTACCACACAACATAATACCAAATAATTTTCCTATCAATTAACTAAAACTAAAATAAATGCACATTTATCGAGGGTCCACACTTCCCACAAGAGAAGGCGTTCCCGAATTATCAACTCACAAGGAAGTGATTAACTCTCTCCGGAATCTGAAGTCGGCCCCTTGCCCTTCGTCGATGATTCTTTACCTAGAAAGGAGATGAGAAATTAAAGACAAATTAAATATAACTAACTATTAGCGTTAACATCCCTTTCATTGCTAAAAACAAATCCTAATCGAGTTCGAACGAGTCGATAGTAAATAAAAATGGTATGTAACTCCTTAACATCAGTTCCCAATCCCACATAACCCGTTTCAATAGATTAACTAAACGAAACGATAAAAAAATAAGTTTGAATTCGACATAAAAATTCTGAAATTTTCTAGCTAGCGGCAGTTTACGAGAAAAATCATAACTAATTGTAGAATAATCGGATTGAGGCGTTTCAAGTGGCTACGGAAAGCTAACGAGTTCAGCTACGTATAGAAATTAAGTTTGCAAACTTTCGAGGGTAATAGCTATGTCAAAATCAGTTCGAACAGTCTGCAAATTACCCACATACCAAAAAGAAAAACCCCACAAAATTACAAAATCATGGAAGAAGGAAGCTTAATTCACACACCACTTACCTCAAAACAACTTAAAAACCACCTAGGATGAGGGTTGTAAGGGAGAATTTGATCAACAAGGGTTTCTCCTCTTCCTCTCTTCTTTCCCCTCTTTTGCTTTTCTTCTCCCGTTCTTCTCTCTCTTTTTTTTTTAACTTTAGCCTTAATAATTATATATCAGGCCATTTAAGTGGGCTGAAACTTTGGGCCACAAAATAAATAAATAAATAAATTTGGGCTTTCTAAAAAAAATATAGTTGGGCTTAATTGGGCTGGCCTTTTGGGCCATAAAAATAAATAATTAGGTTTTGGGCTTTCTAACAAAATCTAGTTGGGCTAAGATAGGGCTGGCCTTTTGGGCCATAAAATAAATAAATAGGTTTTGGGCTTTCTAAAAAAAAATCTAGTTGAACTAAGATATTATAATCATAAAGCTCATTTCCTTCATTATGATGCTCATTTTCTTCATCATGATGCTAATTTTATTCATCATGACGGATATTTTATTCATAATGATGCATATTTTCCTCATCATGATGCTCCTTTTCTTCATAATTACTCTCGTTTCCTTCATCATGATGCTCAATTCTTTAATCATGATGCTCATTTTCTTCATCATGATGCATTTTTTTCATCATGATGCATATTTTCTTCATCATGATGCATATTTTTTTCATCATGTTGCTCATTTTCTTCATCATGATACATATTTTCTTAATCATGATGGTCATTTCCTTTATCATGATGAATATTTTCTTCATCATGACGCATATTTTCTTCATCATGATGCTCATTTTCTACATCATGATGCTCATTTTTTTCATAATGATGCTCATTTTCTTCATTATGATGCATATTTTCTTCGACATGATGCATATTTTCTTCATCATGATGCTCATTTCCTTCATCATGATGCACATATTTTATTTATCATGATGAATATTTTCTTCATCATGATGCTCATTTTCTTCATCATGATGCATATTTTCTTCATCATGATGCTCATTTCCTTCATCATAATGCATATTTTCTTCATCATGACGCATATTTTCTTCATCATGATGCTAATTTTCTTCATCATGATGCATATTTTCTTCATCATGATGCTCATTTTCTTCATCATGATGCATATTTTCTTCATAATGATGCATATTTTCTTCATCATGATGCTAATTTAATTCATCATGATGCATATTTTCTTCATAATGATGCATATTTTCTTTATCATGATTTTCCTTTTATTCATAATGACGCTTGTTTCCTTCTTCATGACGCTCATTTCCTTCATCATGATGCATATTTATTTCATCATGATACATATTGTCTTCATCATGATGGATATTTTCTTCATCATGATGCTCATTTTCTAAATCATGATGGTTATTTCCTTCATCATGATTCATATTTTCTTCATCATGACGCATATTTTCTTCATCATGACGCATATTTTCTTCATCATGATGCTCATTTTTTTCATAATGATGCATATTTTCTTCATCATGATGCATATTTTTTTCATCATGATGCTGATTTTCTTCAGCATGATGCTCATATCCTTCATCATGATGCACATATTTTCTTTATCATGATGCATATTTTCTTCATCTTGATGATCATTTTCTTCATCATGATGCATATTTTCTTCATCATGATGCTCATTTTCTTCTTCATGATGCATATTTTCTTCATAATGATGCATATTTTCTTTATCATGATGTTCTTTTTCTACATAATGACGTTTGTTTCCTTCATCATGACGTCCATTTCCTTCATCATGATGCTCATTTACTTTATCAAGATGCATATTTATTTCATCATGATACATATTTTCTTCATCATGATGGATATTTTCTTCATCATGATGCTCATTTTCTTAATCTTGATGGTCATTTCCTTCATCATGATTCATATTTTCTTCATCATGATGCATATTTTCTTCATCATGATACTCATTTACTTCATCACGATGCTCATTTTCTTAATCATGATTCTCATATTCTACATCATGATGCTCATTTTTTTCATAATGATGCTCATTTTCTTCATTATGATGCATATTTTCTTCGTCATGATGCATATTTTCTTCATCATGATGCTAATTTCCTTCATCATGATGCACATATTTTCTTTATCATGATGCACATATTTTCTTTATCATGATGCTTGTTTCCTTCATCATGACGCTTGTTTCCTTCATCATGATGCTCATTTTCTTTATCAAGATGCATATTTATTTCATCAAGATGCATATTTCCTTCATCATGATACATATTTCCTTCATCATGATTCATATTTTCTACATCATGATGCATATTTTCTTCATCATGACGCATATTTTCTTCATCATGATGCTCATTTTTTTCATAATGATGCATTCTTTCTTCATCATGATGCATATTTTCTTCTTCATGATGCTGATTTTCTTCATCATGATGCTCATTTCCTTCATCATGATGCTCATTTCCTTCATCATGATGCTCATATTTTCTTCATCATGATGCTCATTTCCTTCATCATGATACTCATTTCCTTCATTATGATGCTCATTTTCTTCATCATGATGCTAATTTTATTCATCATGATGGATATTTTATTCATAATGATGCATATTTTCTTCATCATGATGCTCCTTTTCTTCATAATTACGCTTGTTTCCTTCATCATGATGCTCAATTCTTTCATCATGATGCTCCTTTTCTTCATCATGATGCATTTTTTCGTCATGATACATATTTTCTTCATCATGATGCATATTTTCTTCATCATGATGCTCATTTTCTTCATCTTGATTCATATTTTCTTAATCATGATATTGTTATTTCCTTTATCATGATGCGTATTATCTTCATCATGACGCAAATTTTTTTCATCATGATGCTCATTTTCTACATCATGATGCTCATTTTTTTCATAATGATGCTCATTTTCTTCATTATGATGCATATTTTCTTCATCATGATGCATATTTTCTTCATCATGATGCTCATTTCCTTCATCATGATGCACATATTTTATTTATCATGATGCGTATTTTCTTCATCATGATGCTCATTTTCTTTATCATGATGCATATTTTCTTCATCATGATGCTCATTTCCTTCATCATGATGCATATTTTCTTCATCATGACGCATATTTTCTTCTTCATGATGCTCATTTTCTTAATCATGATGCATATTTTCTTCATCATGATGCTCATTTTCTTCATCATGATGCATATTTTCTTCATAATGATGCATATTTTCTTTATTATGATGCTCCTTTTCTTCATAATGACGCTTGTTTCCTTCATCATGACGCTCATTTCCTTCATCATGATGCTCCTTTTTTTTATTAAGATACATATTTATTTAATCATGATACATATTTTCTTCATCATGATGGATATTTTCTTCATCATGATGCTCATTTTCTTAATCATGATGGTCATTTCCTTCATCATGATTCATATTTTCTTCATCATGATGCATATTTTCTTCATCATGATGCATATTTTCTTCATCATGATGCTCATTTTTTTCATAATGATGCATATTTTCTTCATCATCATGCATATTTTCTTCATCATGATGCTGATTTTCTTCATCATGATGCTCATATCCGTTATCATGACGCTCATATTTTTCATCATGATGCATATTTTCTTCATCATGTGTCATTTTCTTCATCATGATGCAATTTTTTCTTCGTCATGATGCATATTTTCTTCATCATGATGCTCATTTCCTTCATCATGATGCTCATATTTTCTTCATCATGTGCTCATTTCCTTCATCATGATACTCATTTACTTCATCATGATGCTTATTTCCTTCATCATGATGCTCATTTTCTTTATCATGATGCATATTTTCTTCATCATGATGCTAATTTTTTTCATCATGATGCATATTTTCTTCATAATGATGCATATTTTCTTCATCATGATGCTCCTATTCTTCATAATGACGCTCGTTTCCTTCATCATGATGCTCAATTCTTTCATCGTGATGCTCCTTTTCTTCATCATGATGCATATTTTCTTCATCATGATGCATATTTTCTTCATCATGATGCTCATATTCTTCATCATGATGCTCATTTTCTTCACCATGATGCATAATTTCTTCATCATGATGCTCATTTTCTTCATCATAATGCATATTTTCTTCATAATGATGCTTATTTTCTTCATCATTATGCTCCATTTCTTCATAATGACGCTCGTTTCCTTCAACATGATGCTTAATTCTTTCATCATGCTGCATTTTTCATCGTGATACATATTTTATTCATCATGATGCATATTTTCTTCATAATGATGCTCATTTTCTTCATCATGATGCATATTTTCTTAATCATGATGGTCATTTCCTTCATCATGATGCGCATTTTTTTCATAATGACGCATATTTTCTTCATCATGATGCATATTTTCTTCATAATGATGCATATTTTCTTTATCATGATTCTCCTTTTATTCATAATGACGCTTGTTTCCTTCTTCATGACGCTCATTTCCTTCATCATGATGCATATTTATTTCATCATGATACATATTGTCTTCATCATGATGGATATTTTCTTCATCATGATGCTCATTTTCTAAATCATGATGGTTATTTCCTTCATCATGATTCATATTTTCTTCATCATGATGCATATTTTCTTCATCATGACGCATATTTTCTTCATCATGATGCTCATTTTTTTCATAATGATGCATATTTTCTTCATCATGATGCATATTTTTTTCATCATGATGCTGATTTTCTTCATCATGATGCTCATATCCTTCATCATGATGCACATATTTTCTTTATCATGATGCATATTTTCTTCATCTTGATGATCATTTTCTTCATCATGATGCATATTTTGTTCATCATGATACTCATTTCCTTCATTATGATGCATATTTTCTTCATCATGACGCATATTTTCTTCATCATGATGCTCATTTTCTTCATCATGACGCATATTTTCTTCATCGTGATGCTCATTTTCTTCATCATGATGCATATTTTCTTCATAATGATGCATATTTTCTTTATCATGATGCTTGTTTCCTTCATCATGACGCTCGTTTCTTTCATCATGATGCTCATTTTCTTTATCAAGATGCATATTTATTTCATCAAGATGCATATTTCCTTCATCATGATACATATTTCCTTCATCATGATTCATATTTTCTTCATCATGACGCATATTTTCTTCATCATGACGCATATTTTCTTCATCATGATGCTCATTTTTTTCATAATGATGCATTCTTTCTTCATCATGATGCATATTTTCTTCTTCATGATGCTGATTTTCTTCATCATGATGCTCATATCCTTCATCATGACGCTCATTTTCTTCATCATGATGCATATTTTCTTCATCATGTTGTCATTTTCTTCATCATGATGTAATTTTTTCTTCGTCATTATGCATATTTTCTTCATCATGATGCTCATTTCCTTCATCATGATGCTCATATTTTCTTCATCATGATGCTCATTTCCTTCATCATGATACTCATTTACTTCATCATGATGCTCATTTCCTTCATTATGATGCTCATTTTCTTTATCATGATGCTAATTTTATTCATCCTGATGGATATTTTATTCATAATGATGCATATTTGCTTCATCATGATGCTCCTTTTCTTCATAATTAAGCTTGTTTCCTTCGTCATGATGCTCAATTCTTTCATCATGATGCTCCTTTTCTTCATCATGATGCATTTTTTTCATCATGATACATATTTTCTTCATCATGATGCATATTTTCTTCATCATGATGCTCATTTTCTTCATCATGATTCATATTTTCTTAATCATGATGGTCATTTCCTTTATCATGATGCTCATTTTCTACATCATGATGCTCATTTTTTTCATAATGATGCTCATTTTCTTCATTATGATACATATTTTCTTCATCATGATGCATATTTTCTTCATCATGATGCTCATTTCCTTCATCATGATGCACATATTTTATTTATCATGATGCATATTTTCTTCATCATGATGCTCATTTTCTTCATCATGATGCATATTTTCTTCATCATGATGCTCATTTCCTTCATCATGATGCATATTTTCTTCATCATGACGCATATTTTCTTCTTCATGATGCTCATTTTCTTCATCATGATGCATATTTTCTTCATCATGATGCTCATTTTCTTCATCATGATGCATATTTTCTTCATAATGATGCATATTTTCTTTATCATGATGCTCCTTTTCTTCATAATGACGCTTGTTTCCTTCATCATGACACTCATTTCCTTCATCATGATGCTCCTTTTCTTCATCAAGATACATATTTATTTCATCATGATACATATTTTCTTCATCATGATGGATATTTTCTTCATCATGATGCTCATTTTCTTAATCATGATGGTCATTTCCTTCATCATGATTCATATTTTCTTCATCATGATGCACATTTTCTTCATCATGACGCATATTTTCTTCATCATGATGCTCATTTTTTTCATAATGATGCATATTTTCTTCATCATCATGCATATTTTCTTCATCATGATGCTCATATCCTTTATCATGACGCTCATTTTTTTCATCATGATGCATATTTTCTTCATCATGATGCAATTTTTTCTTCGTCATGATGCATATTTTCTTCATCATGATGCTCATTTCCTTCATCATGATGCTCATATTTTCTTCATCATGATGCTCATTTCCTTCATCATGATACTCATTTACTTCATCATGATGCTCATTTCCTTCATCATGATGCTCATTTTCTTCATCATGATGCATATTTTCTTCATCATGATGCTAATTTTATTCATCATGATGCATATTTTCTTCATAATGATGCATATTTTCTTCATCATGATGCTCCTATTCTTCATAATGACGCTCGTTTCCTTCATCATGATGCTCAATTCTTTCATCATGATGCTCCTTTTCTTCATCATGATGCATATTTTCTTCATCATGATGCATATTTTTCTTTGTCATGATGCATATTTTTTTCATCATGATGCTCATTTCCTTCATCATGATGCTCATATTTTCTTCATCATGATGCTCATTTCCTTCATCATGATACTCATTTACTTCATCACGATGCTCATTTTCTTCATCATGATGCTCATATTCTTCATCATGATGCTCATTTTCTTCATCATGATGCATATTTTCTTCATCATGATGCTCATTTTCTTCATCATAATGCATATTTTCTTCATAATGATGCTTATTTTCTTCATCATTATGCTCCTTTTCTTCATAATGACGCTCGTTTCCTTCAACATGATGCTTAATTCTTTCATCATGCTGCATTTTTTCATCGCGATACATATTTTATTCATCATGATGCATATTTTCTTCATAATGATGCTCATTTTCTTCATCATGATGCATATTTTCTTAATCATGATGGTCATTTCCTTCATCATGATGCGTATTTTTTTCATAATGACGCATATTTTCTTCATCATGATGCATATTTTCTTCATAATGATGCATATTTTCTTTATCATGATTCTCCTTTTATTCATAATGACGCTTGTTTCCT
The DNA here is from genome assembly GCA_023678885.1 of Pogostemon cablin. Classification (NCBI taxonomy): domain Eukaryota; kingdom Viridiplantae; phylum Streptophyta; class Magnoliopsida; order Lamiales; family Lamiaceae; genus Pogostemon; species Pogostemon cablin. Next base: position 7,056,183 of record CM042974.1, read on the forward strand.
TCTTCATGACGCTCATTTCCTTCATCATGATGCATATTTATTTCATCATGATACATATTGTCTTCATCATGATGGATATTTTCTTCATCATGATGCTCATTTTCTAAATCATGATGGTTATTTCCTTCATCATGATTCATATTTTCTTCATCATGATGCATATTTTCTTTATCATGACGCATATTTTCTTCATCATGATGCTCATTTTTTTCATAATGATGCATATTTTCTTCATCATGATGCATATTTTATTCATCATGATGCTGATTTTCTTCATCATGATGCTCATATCCTTCATCATGATGCACATATTTTCTTTATTATGATGCATATTTTCTTCATCTTGATGATCATTTTCTTCATCATGATGCATATTTTGTTCATCATGATACCCATTTCCTTCATTATGATGCATATTTTCTTCATCATGACGCATATTTTCTTCATCATGATGCTCATTTTCTTCATCATGACGCATATGTTCTTCATCGTGATGCTCATTTTCTTCATCATGATGCATATTTTCTTCATAATGATGCATATTTTCTTTATCATGATGCTTGTTTCCTTCATCATGACGCTCGTTTCCTTCATCATGATGCACATTTTCTTTATCAAGATGCATATTTATTTCATCAAGATGCATATTTCCTTCATCATGATACATATTTCCTTCATCATGATTCATATTTTCTTCATCATGATGCATATTTTCTTCATCATGACGCATATTTTCTTCGTCATGATGCTCATTTTTTTCATAATGATGCATTCTTTCTTCATCATGATGCATATTTTCTTCTTCATGATGCTGATTTTCTTCATCATGATGCTCATTTCCTTCATCATGATGCTCATATTTTCTTCATCATGATGCTCATTTCCTTCATCATGATACTCATTTACTTCATCATGATGCTCATTTCCTTCATTATGATGCTCATTTTCTTTATCATGATGCTAATTTTATTCATCCTGATGGATATTTTATTCATAATGATGCATATTTGCTTCATCATGATGCTCCTTTTCTTCATAATTAAGCTTGTTTCCTTCGTCATGATGCTCAATTCTTTCATCATGATGCTCCTTTTCTTCATCATGATGCATTTTTTTCATCATTATACATATTTTCTTCATCATGATGCATATTTTCTTCATCATGATGCTCATTTTCTTCATCATGATTCATATTTTCTTAATCATGATGGTCATTTCCTTTATCATGATGCGTATTATCTTCATCATGACGCATATTTTTTTCATCATGATGCTCATTTTCTACATCATGATGCTCAATTTTTTCATCATGATACATATTTTCTTCATCATGATGCATATTTTCTTCATCATGATGCTCATTTCCTTCATCATGATGCACATATTTTATTTATCATGATGCATATTTTCTTCATCATGATGCTCATTTTCTTCATCATGATGCATATTTTCTTCATCATGATGCTCATTTCCTTCATCATGATGCATATTTTCTTCATCATGACGCATATTTTCTTTCTCATGATGCTCATTTTCTTCATCATGATGCATATTTTCTTCATCATGATGCTCATTTTCTTCATCATGATGCATATTTTCTTCATAATGATGCATATTTTCTTTATTATGGTGCTCCTTTTCTTCATAATGACGCTTGTTTCCTTCATCATGACACTCATTTCCTTCATCATGATGCTCCTTTCCTTCATCAAGATACATATTTATTTCATCATGATACATATTTTCTTCATCATGATGGATATTTTCTTCATCATGATGCTCATTTTCTTAATCATGATGGTCATTTCCTTCATCATGATTCATATTTTCTTCATCATGATGCACATTTTCTTCATCATGACGCATATTTTCTTCATCATGATGCTCTTTTTTTTCATAATGATGCATATTTTCTTCATCATCATGCATATTTTCTTCATCATGATGCTCATATCCTTTATCATGACGCTCATTTTTTTCATCATGATGCATATTTTCTTCATCATGATGCAATTTTTTCTTCATCATGATGCATATTTTCTTCATCATGATGCTCATTTCCTTCATCATGATGCTCATATTTTCTTCATCATGATGCTCATTTCCTTCATCATGATACTCATTTACTTCATCATGATGCTCATTTCCTTCATCATGATGCTCATTTTCTTCATCATGATGCATATTTTCTTCATCATGATGCTAATTTTATTCATCATGATGCATATTTTCTTCATAATGATGCATATTTTCTTCATCATGATGCTCCTATTCTTCATAATGACGCTCGTTTCCTTCATCATGATGCTCAATTCTTTCATCGTGATGCTCCTTTTCTTCATCATGATGCATATTTTCTTCATCATGATGCATATTTTTCTTTGTCATGATGCATATTTTTTTCATCATGATGCTCATTTCCTTCATCATGATGCTCATATTTTCTTCATCATGATGCTCATTTCCTTCACCATGATACTCATTTACTTCATCACGATGCTCATTTTCTTCATCATGATGCTCATATTCTTCATCATGATGCTCATTTTCTTCACCATGATGCATATTTTCTTCATCATGATGCTCATTTTCTTCATCATAATGCATATTTTCTTCATAATGATGCTTATTTTCTCCATCATTATGCTCCTTTTCTTCATAATGACGCTCGTTTCCTTCAACATGATGCTTAATTCTTTCATCATGCTGCATTTTTTCATCGTGATACATACTTTATTCATCATGATGCATATTTTCTTCATAATGATGCTCATTTTCTTTATCATGATGCATATTTTCTTAATCATGATGGTCATTTCCTTCATCATGATGCGTATTTTTTTCATAATGACGCATATTTTCTTCATCATGATGCATATTTTCTTCATAATGATGCATATTTTCTTTATCATGATTCTCCTTTTATTCATAATGACGCTTGTTTCCTTCTTCATGACGCTCATTTCCTTCATCATGATGCATATTTATTTCATCATGATACATATTGTCTTCATCATGATGGATATTTTCTTCATCATGATGCTCATTTTCTAAATCATGATGGTTATTTCCTTCATCATGATTTATATTTTCTTCATCATGATGCATATTTTCTTTATCATGACGCATATTTTCTTCATCATGATGCTCATTTTTTTCATAATGATGCATATTTTCTTCATCATGATGCATATTTTATTCATCATGATGCTGATTTTCTTCATCATGATGCGCATATCCTTCATCATGATGCACATATTTTCTTTATCATGATGCATATTTTCTTCATCTTGATGATCATTTTCTTCATCATGATGCATATTTTGTTCATCATGATACTCATTTCCTTCATTATGATGCATATTTTCTTCATCATGACGCATATTTTCTTCATCATGATGCTCATTTTCTTCATCATGACGCATATTTTCTTCATCGTGATGCTCATTTTCTTCATCATGATGCATATTTTCTTCATAATGATGCATATTTTCTTTATCATGATGCTTGTTTCCTTCATCATGACGCTCGTTTCCTTCATCATGATGCACATTTTCTTTATCAAGATGCATATTTATTTCATCAAGATGCATATTTCCTTCATCATGATACATATTTCCTTCATCATGATTCATATTTTCTTCATCATGATGCATATTTTCTTCATCATGACGCATATTTTCTTCATCATGATGCTCATTTTTTCATAATGATGCATTCTTTCTTCATCATGATGCATATTTTCTTCTTCATGATGCTGATTTTCTTCATCATGATGCTCATATCCTTCATCATGATGCATATTTTCTTCATCATGTTGTCATTTTCTTTATCATGATGTAATTTTTTCTTCGTCATTATGCATATTTTCTTCATCATGATGCTCATTTCCTTCATCATGATGCTCATATTTTCTTCATCATGATGCTCATTTCCTTCATCATGATACTCATTTACTTCATCATGATGCTCATTTTCTTCATTATGATGCTCATTTTCTTTATCATGATGCTAATTTTATTCATCCTCATGGATATTTTATTCATAATGATGCATATTTGCTTCATCATGATGCTCCTTTTCTTCATAATTAAGCTTGTTTCCTTCGTCATGATGCTCAATTCTTTCATCATGATGCTCCTTTTCTTCATCATGATGCATTTTTTTCATCATGATACATATTTTCTTCATCATGATGCATATTTTCTTCATCATGATGCTCATTTTCTTCATCATGATGCTCATTTTCTTCATCATGATGCATATTTTCTTAATCATGATGGTCATTTCCTTCATCATGATGCATATTTTCTTCATAATGACGCATATTTTCTTCATCATAATGCATATTTTCTTCATCATGATGCTCATTTTTTTAATAAGGATGCATATTTTCTTCATCATGATGCATATTTTCTTCATCATGATGCTGATTTTTTTCATATGATGCTCATATCCTTCATCATGACGCTCAGTTTCTTCATCATGATGCAAATTTTCTTCATCATGTTGTCATTTTCTTCATCATGATGCAATTTTTTCTTCGTCATGATGCATATTTTCTTCATCATGATGCATATTTTCTTCTTCATGATGCATATTTTCTTCATCATGATGCTGATTTTCATCATCATGATGGTCATATCCTTCATCATGACGCTCATTTTCTTCATCATGATGAATATTTTCTTCATCATGTTGTCATTTTCTTCATCATGATGCACATTTTTCTTTGTCATGATGTATATTTTCTTCATCATGATATTCATTTCCTTCATCATAATGCTCATATTTTCTTCATCACGATGCTCATTTCCTTCATCATGATGTTCATTTACTTCATCATGATGCTCATTTCCTAGATCATGATGCTCATTTTCTTCATCATGATGCTCATTTTCTTTATCATGATGCATATTTTCTTCATAATGATGCATATTTTCTTTATCATGATTCTCCTTTTATTCATAATGACGCTTGTTTCCTTCTTCATGACGCTCATTTCCTTCATCATGATGCATATTTATTTCATCATGATACATATTGTCTTCATCATGATGGATATTTTCTTCATCATGATGCTCATTTTCTAAATCATGATGGTCATTTCCTTCATCATGATTCATATTTTCTTCATCATGATGCATATTTTCTTCATCATGACGCATATTTTCTTCATCATGATGCTCATTTTTTTCATAATGATGCATATTTTCTTCATCATGATGCATATTTTTTTCATTATGATGCTGATTTTCTTCATCATGATGCTCATATCCTTCATCACAACGCTCATTTTCTTCATAATGATGCATATTTTCTTCATCATGTTGTCATTTTCTTCATCATGATGCAATTTTTTCTTCGTCATTATGCATATTTTCTTTATCATGATGCTCATTTCCTTCATTATGATGCTCATATTTTCTTCATCATGATGCTCATTTCCTTCATCATGATACTCATTTACTTCATCATGATGCTCATTTACTTCATCATGATGCTCATTTCGTTCATCATGATGCTCATTTTCTTCATCATAATGCTCATATTTTCTTCATCACGATGCTCATTTCCTTCATCATGATGCTCATTTACTTCATCATGATGCTCATTTCCTACATCATGATGCTCATTTTCTTCATCATGATGCTCATTTTCTTCATCATGATGCATATTTTCTTCATAATGATGCATATTTTCTTTATCATGATGCTCCTTTTATTCATAATGACGCTTGTTTCCTTCATCATGACGCTCATTTCCTTCATCATGATGCTCATTTTCTTTATCAAGATGCATATTTATTTCATCATGATACATATTGTCTTCATCATGATGGATATTTTTTTCATCATGATGCTCATTTTCTAAATCATGATGGTTATTTCCTTCATCATGATTCATATTTTCTTCATCATGAAGCATATTTTGTTCATCATGACGCATATTTTCTTCATCATGATGCTCATTTTTTTCATAATGATGCATATTTTCTTCATCATCATGCATATATTTTTCATCATGATGCTGATTTTCTTCATCATGATGCTCATATCCTTCATCATGACGCTCATTTTCTTCATCATGATGCATATTTTCTTCATCATGTTGTCATTTTCTTCATCATGATGCAATTTTTTCTTCGTCATTATGCATATTTTCTTTATAATGATGCTCATTTCCTTCATTATGATGCTCATATTTTCTTCATCATGATGCTCATTTCCTTCATCATGATACTCATTTACTTCATCATGATGCTCATTTCGTTCATCATGATGCTCATTTTCTTCATCATGATGCTCATTTACTTCATCATAATGCTCATATTTTCTTCATCACGATGCTCATTTCCTTCATCATGATGCTCATTTACTTCATCATGATGCTCATTTCCTACATCATGATGCTCATTTTCTTTATCATGATGCTCATTTTCTTCATCATGATGCATATTATCTTCATAATGATGCATATTTTCTTTATCATGATGCTCTTTTTATTCATAATGACGCTTGTTTCCTTCATCATGACGTTCATTTCCTTCATCATGATGCTCATTTTCTTTATCAAGATGCATATTTATTTCATCATGATACATATTGTCTTCATCATGATGCATATTTTCTTCATCATGATGCTTATTTTCTAAATCATGATGGTTATTTCCTTCATCATGATTCATATTTTCTTCATCATGATGCATATTTTCTTCATCATGACGCATATTTTCTTCATCATGATGCTCATTTTTTCATAATGATGCATATTTTCTTCATCATGATGCATATTTTTTTCATCATGATGCTGATTTTCTTCATCATGATGCTCATATCCTTCATCATGACGCTCATTTTCTTCATCATGATGCATATTTTCTTTATCATGTTGTCATTTTCTTCATCATGATGCAATTTTTTCTTCGTCATTATGCATATTTTCTTCATCATGATGCTCATTTCCTTCATCATGATGCTCATATTTCCTTCATCATGATGCTCATTTCCTTCATCATGATGGTCATTTCCTTCATTATGATGCTCATTTTCTTCATCATGATGCAAATTTTATTCATCATGATGCATATTTTCTTCAGAATGATGCATTTTTCTTCATCATGATGCTCCTTTTCTTTATAATTACGCTCATTTCCCTCATCATGATGCTCAATTCTTTCATCATGATGCTCATTTTCTTTATCATGATGCATTTTTTCATCATGATACATATTTTCTTCATCATGAAGCATATTTTCTTCATCATGATGCTCATTTTCTTCATCATGATGCATATTTTCTTCATCATGACGCATATTTTCTTCATCATGATGCTCATTTTTTTCATAATGATGCATATTTTCTTCATCATGATGCATATTTTTTTCATCATGATGCTGATTTTCTTCATCATGATGCTCATATCCTTCATCATGACGCTCATTTTCTTCATCATGATGCATATTTTCTTTATCATGTTGTCATTTTCTTCATCATGATGCAATTTTTTCTTCGTCATTATGCATATTTTCTTCATCATGATGCTCATTTCCTTCATCATGATGCTCATATTTCCTTCATCATGATGCTCATTTCCTTCATCATGATGGTCATTTCCTTCATTATGATGCTCATTTTCTTCATCATTATGCAAATTTTATTCATCATGATGCATATTTTCTTCATAATGATGCATTTTTCTTCATCATGATGCTCCTTTTCTTCATAATTACGCTCATTTCCCTCATCATGATGCTCAATTCTTTCATCATGATGCTCATTTTCTTTATCATGATGCATTTTTTCATCATGATACATATTTTCTTCATCATGATGCTCATTTTCTTCATCATGATGCATATTTTCTTAATCATGATGGTCATTTCCTTCATCATGATGCATATTTTTTCATCATGACGCATATTTTCTTTATCATGATGCTCATTTTCTACATCATGATGCTCATTTTTTTCATAATGATGCTTATTTTCTTCATTGTGATGCATATTTTCTTCATCATGATGCATATTTTCTTCATCATGATGCTCATTTTCTTCATCATGATGCTAATTTTCTTTATCATGATGCTCATTTCCTTCATCATGATGCTCATTTCCTTCATCATAATGTAAATTTTCTTCATCATGATGCATATCTTCTTCATCATGATGCTTATTTTCTTCATCATGATGCAAATTTTCTTCATCATGATGCTCATTTCCTTCATCATGATGCTCATATTTTCTTTTATCATTATGCTCATTTCCTTCATCATGATGCTCATATTTTCTTCATCACGATGCTCATTTCCTTCATCACGATGCTATTTTTCTTTATCATGATGCATATTTTCTTCATCATGTTGCTCATTTTCTTCATCATGATGCTCATTTTCTTCATTATGCACTACAATAAAATGGACTTATAATGACAAAATTTTAATGAGAGGATGTAAATACCATCATTAAAGATGATTTTTATGAGAGAAAAAAAAGAAATACAACCCTTTTAATGAGACCTTTGTTTCCCTCTCATTATTGTTAGAAAATCCCATCATTAAATAATAAAAATTGGAATGCCTCTCATTATTTGTTGGTTAAAAAAAGTGGCGGTCATTTTCCCCTCTTTTCATTTTATTTTATTAATTAAAATTAGAAAATAAAATTATAATCTCTCCTCTATCCCAAGTTGACAGAGCCAAACACAAACCCTATTTTCTCTTTCCAGAATCGAAAATGAGAAAGAAAATTTCCGCCATCTCATCTCTTCATCTATGTGAGGAGCACCTTGCGTCTGAAATGAAGATATGGAACTTTCAATTTCTTTGTCAAATATTTGACGTCAATTGGATTTTCTACTTCTGTAATCGAGCAAGTTCAACAGGTTGAAGCCACTAAAATCGAAGCTAGTTCACGATGTTGAAGGTTAAAATTAACAATTAAGTTTTATAGGCGACGATCAAGACGGTATAATTCCTTTCCATCTCTAATGGTGAAGATCGCTCCCCACCCATTTTATGATCTTGTTCAATTGGACTCCTTCATTCATCTATTCTATTTTGCTTTCACTCTTTTCTAAGTTCATTTTGTTGGGTTTTGATTTGGGAATGCAATTGTTTTCTTGAGTGACTTTTTTTCTCAAAATGTTCAATTTTGTTACTCTTACTTTTTTGTTATCTGTGATTAAATTGATGCTTAAAAGAAGAATACCATTTGGGATTGTCTTATATTGCTTGTTTTCGTTTGAATTTTGTTACTCTATAGCTCTTACGTTATACGAAGTGTCTGTCCCTATGAGAAATTGATGTCAAGTGATGTTAATTGGAGCATTATGCTTCACTATCTCCAAGTATATTTAGGTGCGAGCAAACTTGTCTAACTTAATGATATGGTTCCTAAAACCTCCTTTTCTATTAGAGAACCACTATTACATTTTTCTTTGTGATATATTTGAAACACAGGATGTAATGTTCTTGTCAAATCAACTGGCTAGCTACCAAAAGTAAAATTTTACTACTTATTGAGATTAACTCATTCAAAGTTTATGCACACCAGAATGATACAGATTACATGAAAATGACCCTTAAGTGAAGTTTTGACCAATTTATAGTTTCCATATTATTTTCTAAATCTTGGACTGAAAAATGATCTTGATTAATTTCTTATTATTAATATTTTGATTACATAGATTAATGTACATTAAAAAAATATCAGTGTTAAATTTTTACATTCATGTCATAATCCTTGCTTTTCATTTAAGAAATATTTCTAAAATAATAGTATCGGATATTACAATGCCTTAATCCTTTTAATTCTTTGACTTGCTATGGGGGTATAATTAATAATTGACCTATGTTATTGCTATATAAGACGGATTAGTCTCTAGAAGTTAGAAATTTGACTAGAATCCTAAACCTGCTACTATCTTTATGTTTATTAGAGGTGTACCCTTAGAATGCTCCCACGCTCATCGAATGAATAGTTCTCTTCTTTGTCTATATCACCAAATAAAATCTGTTAATTTGTCATTCCTTATTGTACGAATTTCATTATGTTCTAGATAAAAGAGAGTAAAGAGGTTTTGCTCTTTATTACCCCTCTCTTTATTTCTATTGATTATGTTGTTTGTTACTCCATATATGAGGTTTTGATGTTGTTGCTGCTAATGATTTATATTCATATTTATTCATATTTTAGATGACCTAATTATGAAATTTTTATCTAGTATGTCACTATGTTGAGAAAGAAAGACTTCTATTGGTTGAAACTTTGAGGTTGAAATTGGTATGTTTCATTACACTTTAATAGTTTAGCACATGTGTATGATATTAGTCTTGCTAGTATTGTTGCATTAAAAAGTAAATTGAGTATTGTTGATAGCTGATGCTCCAATCTAGCATTACTCACCAAAAAAATGAGACAATAGAAAGTGCACATGCTTCATAAGCGTAGTTTGTTCCTGATATTTTCATCATATTTAAGAGAATTATATATATTTTTGTTGATTCAAATTTAGTTCTTTTCTTCTGCCATTTCTTTTTTTTTAAAATAGTTTCTACTCTTTTTTTTTCTAGTATTATGGAATCATCAAGGTTTGTGAGAGGTGACATGTTAATTCTTTTGAATTTTACTTGAGTTTTACTAGAATCTTGATCTCATTATTATATATTATTCTATTTTAAATAGATATTATACGTTCAGTATATATCATGGTAATCTTGTTTAGGTGTTATTGTTTGACACTATATAAGAAATAATTTTATGGTTGAACAGGAATAGTAGGATTTGAGAGCTTCCAGCCTTTATCTTTTTCTTATTTATCATCAATTGCTCTTGATCATTCGGTTGTTCATCAACTATCTGCTGTTTTTTTTTTTGAGGTTTTATCTGCAATTCCTTATAAATTATGATCTTCATTATGATGCATGTTTTAGAGAAAATTTTCCTCTAATATAAAATTAAGCTATAAATCTGAAATTTTATAATTCTGAAGGTGAAATGCCTATATTTTCACAATGTGGACCCAATAGGAGTTGGCTCCACTAGTGTTCGAGATGATAATTAGGTGGAGAAAGCTCACATTTATGTTTAAAGAATTGTGATGAGATATAACCATTTTTCAGGTAAGCACAATTCACTTTCCTTTTCTATATTTTTTCACTAACATAAGTACACATATAATTACATGCAGTTCTCATTAAAGTTACTATTTTGCAGTTTTGGCTCTTAGTAGAAGTAACTAGTTTATATTATACTGAGATGTCTTAAATTTCTTTTTTGCAGTCTTTGATCTTATTAGAAGTAATAGTGTAACACCTCAAAAATCCTATACGTGAGTTTTCCTTGTGGCCCAACTCATAGAGGCCCAATACAAACAAAACGTAGTCCAACCCGCATGTTTGCTTTCCAAACCGCGTGAATGGAAGAGAAATCAGAATTTTATACACTTCCCTTATTTAACAAATTTCTTCCTGTCCAAGAAAATATCATCATATCTTTTTAATTCTTTAAAGAGATATTCCCCTGCTATCACTTCCAAATTTATTTCTCTTACTAAGGAAAGTTTGACTCCCTTACGCGTTAAATTATTTTTTTTGAGAATTGGCCCAGCCATTCAAGCATAAGAGTTTGATCATTCATACGTTCCTTCACATACAACTTTTATATATTTTTTTAATTATTTCTTCTTTCACGGCTGTTTTTCATCGAGGAGATGAGGGTTTCGACGGGGCTGATTACGACGTTCAACACACGAATCCGAGGTTTTTACGTGATCGATAGGTGGGATTTATTATGTGTTATTTATGTATTTAAAACCCTACATGATGTGAATATACATGTATCCATGAATTATTAAGTACGAGTCAAGGGTATTGAATCGCGATGCTTGCCAACATGGGTATTGAACCGAAAGGTGCTTGCCAACATGGGTATTGAACCGAAAGGTGCTTACCAACATGATTTTAAATTTCAAGTTACAAGTGTAAGAATTTCAGTTTCACTCGTAGTAGCGTTTGAATGATAAATAGTGCGTAATTTATTTCACTGAGCGGTGCTTTGCTCACTCCCAATCAATCTTCCCCTTTCAGGTTAGCGTAGTGGTAGCGTACAAGTGGTGGTGCGTTGGCAAGGGAGACTTAATAAAAACTTCAATAAGTTGCAGTCTATGTTTTTATTTATATTTTGATTTGTTTGAACATGGGAAAATTTCATAAGGATTTTACTGTTTTGATTTACATGGTAACTCGAGCAATTCCGTACTTTGATTATTTTTTTTGATGAAATAAGATGCACTTTATTTTATTTGAATATTTTCGAAAGTTTAAATTAAGTATTTATTTAAAATTGATTTCGTTTCCTAGTTGAAGTACAGCTAGTTAGAATAAAATTCTATATTTTAAATTCTTGAAAATTTTTGCATAAACTTACATGTCCAAACTTCTTAAACTTTACCTTCTTCTTTGCGAAATCACTTGTCTATTAATTTCTGCATGTTAGGCTTTTAATTATTTTTATATAAATTTGATAAGTCCGGTATGTTTCACATGTTATGATTTTAGGAAATAAACTTTTGGTCCTTTCTTTAAAGGTTTTTGCTAAATACTCTTCTTAAAATTAAAGTTGCAAGAACTTATGGGGCTTGTCCACTTGTTTAAATCATTTATCTTTGGATGCTCATTTATTTATTTATTCAATAATTAAAGCATTTTTTATCACGCCCTATTTAATGCTCTATTTATGAAATAAAATGGGAATTTCTTTATTTTTAAAATTTGGGGTGTGACAGATTGATATCAGAGCAGGTATGCGATTCTGTGTACTTGTTCAAAAAATTATTTTTATTTTTATTTTTCCGCATATGCATATGTAAATGATTTATTTGCTATGAAAATATACATGAATAAATTAATAATAATTAAGTCTCTTGCTACGCATCCACCGAGTACGATGCCCACGCCAAACAAGGTTTGAAAGATTTAAAATTTTCAACTATGTTTACATGTGAAATTATGTGCAAGTTAGGTTTTATTATTCCATGTGGATAAATTTATGAACTTCTATGCAATATAGTTTGTTCTTACGTGATAAGAGGAACCGTGTTATGGTAGATGGACAATATAGCTAGACAACAAGCTTACAGAAATTATCAGCGCGATCCGCGCCATGATTTGGCAACACACATTGCTATAATGCTGCAAGAATGGAGAGACAAAGTGGGAAGTGAAGATAACAAACCAAATTGCAACTTGCTAGCTCAAAATAAGACTTTTCTATGATTATATACCTAACCTGTCTTGAACTTCTTTAAAACTCACGTCTTCCTTCATCCATTAGTTTTTGCCTCCTTTTTCTCTTTCTACTTTTCTTCCCCAGTCTCCTTCTCTCCTAGCTTTATTTTTTTTAATCCAAAATAAAATCAGATACACAAATGTTATATATTTATATACACGCTTACGAACCTATGCAATTCTGTCGTTAATTCTTCTTCCCGAAAAAGAGGTAACATATGAATACAGTTGGTATGGCGGAATCGGTGGAGCTGCCTGGTCGACTCGCAATTCTTCCGTTTCGGAACAAAGTTTTGCTACCTGGTGCTATTATTCGTATTCGATGCACTTCACCCAGCAGCGTCAAGTTGGTAGAACAAGAGTTGTGGCAAAGGGAAGAGAAAGGAATAATTTGTATTCTCCCAGTCCGTGATGCTGCTGTGGAGCCTTCATTATCTGGCTCAGTGCCATCTCCAGGGGAAAGGAGCTCGAAAACCCAAGAGGAAACTTCTGATTCCCACAAGCAAGATGGTAAGAATCAACAGGAAGTTATACACTGGCATAATAGGGGAGTCGCTACCCGAGCTTTACACCTGTCAAGGGGAGTGGAGAAACCAAGTGGAAGGGTCACCTACATTGTTGTTCTTGAAGGCCTGTGCAGATTCAGTGTACAGGAGCTTTGCACTAGAGGAACATATTATACGGCCAGGATCACCCCCCTTGATATGACGAAAGTGAAATGGATCAAGTGGAGCAAGATCCTGATTTTATTGCATTATTCAGACAATTCAAGGCCACAGCTACGGAACTTATTTCTGTTCTTGAACAGAAACAAAAAACAGGTGGAAGGACTAAAGTTTTCCTGGAGACAGTTCCTGTGCACAAGTTGGCTGACATATTTGTAGCAAGTTTCGAAATTAGCTTCGAAGAGCAGCTATCCATGTTAGATTCTATTGACGTGAAAGTGAGGCTTTCTAAAGCAACTGAATTGGTTGATAGGCATTTACAGTCAATTAGGGTCGCAGAGAAGATAACTTAAAAGGTTGAGGGACAATTGTCCAAATCGCAGAAAGAATTTCTCCTCCGTCAGCAGACATACCCCAGATGAGGGCCATAAAGGAAGAGACACGATGGTGAATGCCTTAGAGGTCAGGGAAGATACTTCAGATGCCACGAGGTCGGGCATAGAATTCAAGATTGCACCAAACCACGTAACTATGTGTCGGATCGAAGGGGACCGCCTGCAAGATGGAATCAAAGACAAGCTACCGGAGGTCAAGGAAGAGTCTTCGCCATGAACCAGAATGAAGAGGATAAGGAACAAGGAGTCACTACAGGTACTTTATCAGTGGGTAACTTCCGAGCTTTCACACTGTTTGATACTGGTGCATCACATTCTTTCATATCTGCTAAGTATTGTCGTAAGATTCGTTGCGAACTAATCAAGACTGACGAGCCTCTTGAGATTAGTCTGCCTTCGGGAGAGAAAATTCTCACGTATTTATTAGTGGATAGCCTCGATGTATACATTGAAGAAATAAACTTTAGCGCCAAACCCTATGTTATAGACATGCATGAGTTCGATTTGATACTAGGAATGGATTGGCTTATACACCATCGAGTCATATTCAGGTGCAAGGAGCGAGAAGTGATCTTAACAGTGCCAGAATCCAAGGAAGAAATCATCCACAAGATTAAAAGTGGTGTGATACCCCGAGTTTTGTCTGCTGCGAAAGCATCAAAGATGCTTAAGAAGAAGTCGTGTCAAGGATATTTAGTGAACATTATGAACTCTAAGATCTCGGAAGTGTCACCCAGCAACATACCAGTAGTGCAAAACTTTCTAGACGTCTTTCCGGAGGAATTACCAGGGATACCACCGAACCGCCAAATGGAATTTTTGATAGACCTACTTCCTAGATCAGCACCAGTTTTCAAGGCCCCTTACAGAATGGCACCCATGGAGCTACAAGAGCTGAAGATTCAACTGCAAGAGCTTCTGAACTTGGGATTTATTCGCCCAAGCGTATCACCATGGGGAGCACCAGTTTTATTTGTCAAGAAGAAGGACGGTTCGATGAGAATGTGTATTGATTACCGTGAACTCAATAGACTGACAGTGAAGAACAAGTATCCCTTACCGAGAATCGAAGACCTATTTGATCAACTTGAAGGAGCTAGTACCTTTTACAAGATTGACTTGAGATCTGGATACCACCAATTGAGGGTGAACGAGACAGATATTTCTAAGACGGCTTTTAGGACTCGGTATGGACATTACGAGTTCGTTGTAATGCCATTTGGCTTAAGTAATGCACCTGCTGTGTTTATGGACCTGATGAATCGAGTTTTCCACCCATATCTCGATCAGTTTGTCATAGTCTTCATCGATGACATTCTTGTCTACTCGAAGGACGAAGCACAACATGAGGAACACTTGAGATTAGTATTCGAAACACTTCGCAAGGAGAAGCTGTACGCGAAGTTTAAGAAATGTGAATTTTGGTTGAACCAAGTCGCCTTTCTTGGACACGTGGTGACATCGCAAGGAATCGAGGTGGATCCATCGAAGATTGAAGCTGTGAATCAATGGAGGACGCCATCAAATGAACAAGAATTTCGGAGTTTCTTAGGACTAGCGGTCTATTATCGGAGATTTATTGAAGGATTTTCAAAGATAGCCGGTCCTTTGACGCGCTTGACTTGAAAAGGCGAAAAGTTTGTTTGGTCTGAGAAGTGTGAAGAGAGTTTCCAAAAATTGAAACATGACTTGACCACAGCGCCAGTATTGATGATACCTAACCCAAATGAAGAATTCACTATCTACAGTGATGCATCAAAACAAGGACTTGGATGTGTTTTGATGCAACATGGGAAGGTCATTGCATACGCTTCTAGACAGTTGAGGCTGCACGAGGTGAACTACCCTACACATGATTTGGAGTTGGCAGCAGTTGTGCATGCCTTGAAGATTTGGCGACACTATCTATATGGAGGAAGATGTGTGATCTTCACGGACCATAAGAGTCTGAAATATCTTTTCACTCAAAAAGGAGCTCAACATGAGACAACGAAGATGGTTAGAGTTGGTGAAGGACTATGATTTCTCAATTGAGTACCATCTAGGCAAGGCTAACGTGGTAGCTGATGCATTGAGCCGGAAAACAAAAATGGACCTCAGTAGTCTACACACCGATCGTGAGGAGTTGGTCAAGGAATTCGCCAAGATGCAAATCGAGTTGGTGACATCACCCCCGGCACAAGAGCGACCTTTGCATCATTGGAGATACTGCCGAGTTTGAAAATGAAAATAAGGGGAGCTCAAGAGCAAGATCACTTTTTGCAAGGAATGAGGAAGAAGGCACAAGGAGGAGAATACAATGGCTTCAAAGTGGATGACGAGGGAGTATTGACTCTAAACGGAAGAATATGCGTTCCAATGGTTGAAGAATTAAGAGAGAAAATTTTAGGAGAGGCACATGGAGCTACATACACCGCTCATCCGGGAGGAACAAAGATGTATCAAGATTTGAAAGAAAGGTTTTGGTGGAGAAGTATGAAGCGAGATATTAGATATTTCGTTGAGAGATGTTTAACTTGCCAACAAGTTAAAATTGAACATCAGCGACCAGCCGGAAAGCTTAAACCACTCGAGATTCCCGAGTGGATATGGGAACAAATTGCCATTGATTTCGTTGTGGGACTACCCAGATCATCAAAGGGGAACCACGCCATTTGGATCATTGTTGATCGATTGACGAAATCGGTGCTCTTCTTACCAGTGAAGATGACATTCAAGATGGAGCAGTTTGCTCAGTTATATGTTCAAGAAATAGTAAAACTTCATGGCATCCCAATTTCAATAGTGTCCGATAGAGATGCGCGCTTTACTTCAAGATTTTGGGAAAGTTTGCATAAGGCCATGGGAACAAGATTAAACTTCAGCACCGCCTATCATCCGCAAACCGATGGGCAATCCGAAAGAACAATCCAAATTTTGGAGGATATGTTAAAAGCGTGCACACGACTTTGACGATGCATGGGAAAAGTTCCTACCTCTATTCGAGTTTGCCTACAACAATGGTTATCAAGCGACCATCAAGATGGCCCCTTATGAAGCGCTTTATGGAAGAATGTGTAGATCGCCATTATATTGGGACGATGTTGGTGAGAAGGCTGTCCTAGGCCCCAAAATGATAGAAGAAGCAGTGGACAAGATTAGAGTCTTCGAGAAAGAATTAAGTCTGCTCAAGATAGACAAAAGTCTTATGCTGATCAAAGAAGGAGAGATCTACAATTTTAAATTGGAGAACATGTCTTCTTAAAGGTTGCACCCACGAAGGGTGTTATACGATTCGGAAGAAAGGGAAACCTTAAGCCTCGTTTTGTCGGGCCATTTGAAATTCTTGAAAGAATAGGAGTAATAGCTTATCGCTTGGCTTTGCCGCCTGAATTTTCTACGGTTCATAATGTCTTTCATGTGTCAATGTTAAGGAAGTATGTTCATGATCTAAGTCATGTAGTGAACTTCTCAACACTCAAGATTAGCAAGGACCTAACATACGAAGAAGAACCTGAGGCAGTCTTAGAAAGGAAGATCGTAAGAGCCCGAAATCATGACGTGTCATTCATTAAAGTGCAATGGAGCCGACACACTCAAGATGAGGCTACATGGGAACGAGAGGATGAAATACAAGCAAGATACCTCTCTTTCTTCACGGGTAAGATTTATGTCTTTACGATTAGAATTTCGAGGACGAAATTTTTATTAGTAGGGAGGGATGTAATACCTCAAAAATTCTATACGTGAGTTTTCCTTGTGGCCCAACTCATAGAGGCCCAATACAAACAAAACGTAGTCCAACCCGCATGTTTGCTTTCCAAACCGCGTGAATGGAAGAGAAATCAGAATTTTATACACTTCCCTTATTTAACAAATTTCTTCCTGTCCAAGAAAATATCATCATATCTTTTTAATTCTTTAAAGAGATATTCCCCTGCTATCACTTCCAAATTTATTTCTCTTACTAAGGAAAGTTTGACTCCCTTACGCGTTAAATTATTTTTTTTGAGATTTGGCCCAGCCATTCAAGCATAAGAATTTGATCATTCCTACGTTCCTTCACATACAACTTTTATATATTTTTTTATTATTTCTTCTTTCACGGCTGTTTTTCATCGAGGAGAGGAGGGTTTCGACGGGGCTGATTACGACGTTCAACACACGAATCCGAGGTTTTTACGTGATCGATAGGTGGGATTTATTATGTGTTATTTATGTATTTAAAACCCTACATGATGTGATTATACATGAACATGCTATGTTATCCATGAATTATTAAGTACGAGTCAAGGGTACTGAATCGCGATGCTTGCCAACATGGGTATTGAACCGAAAGGTGCTTGCCAACATGGGTATTGAACCGAAAGGTGCTTACCAACATGATTTTAAATTTCAAGTTACAAGTGTAAGAATTTCACTTTCACTCGTAGTAGCGTTTGAATGATAAATAGTGCGTAATTTATTTCACTGAGCGGTGGTTTGCTCACTCCCAATCAATCTTCCCCTTTCAAGTTAGCGTAGCGGTAGCGTACAAGTGGTGGTGCGTTGGCAAGGGAGACTTAATAAAAAAATATGCATCATGATGCATATTTTCTTCATCATGATGCTCATTTCCTTCATCATGATTCATATTTTCTTCATCATGATAAACATTTTTTTCATCATGAAGCTCATTTTCTTCATCATGATGCATATTTTCTACATCATGTTGCTCATTTCCTTCATCATGATGTATATTTTCTTCATCATGATGCTCATTTTCTTTATCATGATGCTCATTTCCTTCATCATGATGCATATTTTCTTCATCATGATTCTCATTTTCTTCATCATGATGCATATTTTTTTCATGGTGATGCTAATTCATTTCATCATGATACTCATTCCTTCAACGTTATGCTCATTTTCTTCATCATGCATATTTTCTTCCTGATGATGCTCATTTCCTTCATGATGATGCTCATTTTCTTCATCATGATGCTCATTTTTTTCATCATGTTGCTCATTTCCTTCATTATGATGTATATTTTCTTCATCATGATGCTCATTTTCTTTATCATGATGCTCATTTCCTTCATCATGATGCATATTTTCTTCATCATGATTCTCATTTTCTTCATCATGATGCATATTTTTTTCAAGGTGATGCTAATTCATTTCATCATGATACTCATTCCTTCAACGTTATGCTCATTTTCTTCATCATGCATATTTTCTTCCTGATGATGCTCATTTCCTTCATGATGATGCTCATTTTCTTCATCATGATGCTCATTTTTTTCATCATGTTGCTCATTTCCTTCATTATGATGTATATTTTCTTCATCATGATGCTCATTTTCTTTATCATGATGCTCATTTCCTTCATCATGATGCATATTTTCTTCATCATGATTCTCATTTTCTTCATCATGATGCATATTTTTTTCAAGGTGATGCTAATTCATTTCATCATGATGCTCATTCCTTCAACGTGATGCTCATTTTCTTCATCATGCATATTTTCTTCATGATGATGCTCATTTCCTTCATGATGATGCTCATTTCCTTCATGATGATGCTCATTTCCTTCATGATGATGCTAATTTTCTTCATCATGATGCTCATTTTCTTCATCCTGATGCATATTTTCTTCATCCTGATGCTCATTTTCTTCATCATGATGCTCGTTTTTTTCATCATGATGCTCGTTTTCTTCAACATGATGCTCATTTTCTTCAACATGATGCTATTTTCTTCATCATGATGCATATTTTCTTCATTATGAACCTCATTTTCTTCATCATTAAGCTCATTTTCTTCGTGATGATGCTCATTTCCTTCACATCATGATGCTCATTTCCATCATCATGATGCATATTTTCTTCATCATGATGCTCATTTTCTTCATCATGATACATATTTTCTTCATCATGATGCATCATAATGCTCATTTTCTTCATCATGATGAACATTTTCTTCGTCAAGATGCTCATTTTCTTCATCAAGATGTATTCATCATGATGCATATTTTTTTAAACATGATGCATATTTCTTTCATCATGATTCACTTTTTTTTCATCATGATGCATATTTTTTATTATGATGCTTATTTTCTTCATCATGAAGCATATTTTCTTCATCATGAAGCATATTTTCTTCATCATGATGCTCATTTCCTCATCATGATGCTCATTTCCTTCATCATTATACATATTTTCTTCATCATGATGCTCATTTCCTTCGTCATGATGCTCATTTTCTTCATCATGATGCTCATTTTGTTTATGATGATGCATATTTTCTTCATCATGATGCTCATTTCTTTATCATGATGCTCATTTCTTCATCATGATGTATATTTTCTTCATCATGATGCGTATTTTCTTCATGATGACGCTCATTTCCTTCATCATGATGCTCATTTACTTTATGATGACGATCGTTTTCTTCATCATGATGCATATTATCTTCATCATGACGCTCATTTTTTTATCATGATGCATATTTTCTTCATCCTGATGCTCATTTTCTTCATCCTGATGCTCATTTTCTTTAACATGATGCTCGTTTTCTTCAACATGATGCCCATTTTCTTCAACATGACGCCCATTTTCTTCAACATGATGCATATTTTCTTCATTATGATCCTTCATTTTCTTCATCATGAAGCTCATTTTCTTCGTGATGATGCTCATTTTCTTCATCATGATGCTCATTTTTTCTTCATCATGATGCACATTTTCTTCATCATGATGCTCATTTCCTTCATCATGATGCTCATTTCCATCATCATGATTCATATTTTCTTCATCATGATGAACATTTTCTTCATCATGAAGCTCATTTGCTTCATCATGATGCTCAAGTTCTTCATCATGATGCATATTTTCTTCGTTATGATTCGTATTTTCTTCATCATGATGCTCATTCTCTTCATCATGATGCTCATTTCCTTCACCATGATGCTCATTTCCTTCATCATGATGCATATTTTCTTCATCATGATTCTCATTTTCTTCATCATGATGCATATTTTTTTTCATCGTGATGCTCATTTCCTTCATCGTGATGCTCATTTTCTTCATCATGATGCATATTTTCTTCATCACGCTGCATATTTTCTTCATCACGATGCATATTTTCTTCATGATGATGCTCATTTCCTTCATGATGATGCTCATTTTTTTCATCATGATGCTTATTTTTTTCATCATGATGCTCATTTTCTTCATCATGATGCATATGTTCTTCATCATGATGCATATTTTCTTCATCCAGATGCTCATTTTCTTCATCATGATGCTCGTTTTCTTCAACATGATGCTCATTTTTTTTGAACATGATGCTATTTTCTTCATCATGATGCATATTTTCTTCATTGTGATCCTCATTTTCTTCATCATTAAGCTCATTTTCATCGTGATGATGCTCATTTCCTTCATCATGATGCTCATTTCCTTCATCTTGATGCATATTTTCTTCATCAAGATGCTCATTTTCTTCATCATGATGCATATTTTCTTCATCATGATGCATCATGATGCTCATTTTCTTCATCATGATGCTCATTTTCTTCATCATGATGAACATTTCCTTCGTCAAGATGCTCATTTTCTTCATCATGATGTATTCATCATGATGCATAATTTTTTAAACATAATGCATATTTTCTTCATCATGATCTGCATTTTCTTCATCATGATGCATATTTTTTTCATTATGATGCTCATTTTCTTCATCATGATCTCATTTTTTCATCATGAAGCATATTTTCTTCGTCATGATGCTCATTTCCTCATCATGATGCTCATTTCCTTCATCATGATACATATTTTCTTCATCATGATGCTCATTTCCTTCGTCATTAAGCTCATTTTCTTCATCATGATGCTCATTTTGTTTATCATGATGCATATTTTCTTCATCATGATGCTCATTTCTTCATCATGATGCATATTTTCTTCATCATGATGCATATTTTCTTCATGATGATGCTCATTTCCTACATTATGATGCTCATTTCCTTCATCATAACGCTCGTTTTCTTCATCATGATGCATATTATCTTCATCATGATGCATATTTTCTTCATCCAGATGTTCATTTTCTTCATCATGATGCTCGTTTTCATCATCATGATGCTCGTTTTCTTCAACATGACGCTCATTTTCTTCAACATGATGTATATTTTCTTCATCATGATGCATATTCTCTTCATTATGATCCTTCATTTTCTTCATCATGAAGGTCATTTTCTTCGTGATGATGCTCATTTTCTTCATCATGATGCTCATTTTCTTCATCATGATGCTCATTTTCTTCATCATGATGCATATTTTCTTCATCATGATGCTCATTTCCTTAATCATGATGCTCATTTCCATCATCATGATTCATATTTTCTTCATCATGATGCTCATTTCCTTCAGCATGCTGCTCATTTCCTTCATCATGATGCATATTTTCTTCATCATGATTCTCATTTTCTTCATCGTGATGCTAATTCATTTCATCGTGATGCTAATTCATTTCATCGTGATGCTCATTTCTTTCATCGTGATGCTCATTTCCTTCATCATGATGCATATTTTCTTCATCATGATGCATATTTTCTACATGATGATGCTCATTTCCTTCATGATGATGCTCATTTTCTTCATCATGATGCTCATTTTATTCATCATATTGCTCATTTCCTTCATCATGATGCTTATTTTCTTCATCATGATGCATATGTTCTTCATCATGATGTATATTTTCTTCATCCTGGTGCTCATTTTCTTCATCATGATGCTCGTTTTCTTCATCATGATGCTCGTTTTCTTAAACATGATGCTCATTTTTTTCAACATGATGCTATTTTCTTCATCATGATGCATATTTTCTTCATTGTGATCCTCATTTTCTTCATCATTAAGCTCATTTTCATCGTGATGATGCTCATTTCCATAATAATGATGCATATTGTCTTCATCATGATGCTCATTTTCTTCATCATAATGCTCATGTTCTTCATGATGATGCATATTTTCTTCATCATGATGCATCATGATGCTCATTTTCTTCATCATGATGAACATTTCCTTCGTCAAGATGCTCATTTTCTTCATCATGATGTATTCATCATGATACATATTTTTTTAAACATGATGCATATTTTCTTCATCATGATCCACATTTTCTTCAACATGATGCATATTTTTTTCATTATGATGCTCATTTTCTTCATCATGATTCTCATTGTTTCATCATGAAGCATATTTTCTTCATCATGATGCTCATTTCCTCATAATGATGCTCATTTCCTTCATCATGATACATATTTCCTTCATCATGATACATATTTCCTTCGTCATGATGCTCATTTTCTTCATCATGATTCTCATTTTGTTTATCATGATGCATATTTTCTTCATCATGATGCTCATTTCTTCATCATGATGCTTATTTTCTCCATCATGATGCATATTTTCTTCATGATGATGCTCATTTCCTACATCATGATGCTCATTTCCTTCATCATGACGCTCGTTTTCTTCATCATGATGCATATTTTCTTCATCATGATGCTCTTTTTTTATCATGATGCATATTTTCTTCATCCTGATGCTCATTTTCTTCATCATGATGCTCGTTTTCATCATCATGATGCTCATTTTCTTCAACATGACACTCATTTTCTTCAACATGATGTATATTTTTCTTCATCATGATGCATATTCTCTTCATTATGATCCTTCATTTTCTTCATCATGAAGCTCATTATCTTCGTGATGATGCTCATTTCCTTCATCATGATGCTCATTTTCTTCGTCATGATGAGTATTTTCTTCATCATGATGCTCATTTCCTTCATCATGATGCTCATTTCCATCATCATGATTCATATTTTCTTCTTCATGATGCTCATTTCCTTCATCATGCTGCTCATTTGCCTCATCATGATGCATATTTTCTTCATCATGATTCTCATATTCTTCATCATTATGCATATTTTTTTCATCGTGATGCTAATTCATTTCATCGTGATGCTCATTTCCTTCATCGTGATGCTCATTTTCTTCATCATGATGCATATTTTCTTCAATGATGCATATTTTCAACATGATGATGCTCATTTCCTTCATGATGATGCTCATTTTCTTCATCATGATGCTCATTTTCTTCTTCATATTGCTCATTTCCTTCATCATGATGCTTATTTTCTTCATCATGATGCATATGTTCTTCATCATGATGCATATTTTCTTCATCTTGATGCTCATTTTCTTCATCATGATGCTCGTTTTCTTCATCATGATGCTCGTTTTCTTCAACATGATTCTCATTTTTTTCAACATGATGCTATATTCTTCATCATGATGCATATTTTCTTCATTGTGATCCTCATTTTCTTCATCATTAAGCTCATTTTCATCGTGATGATGCTCATTTCCTTCATCATGATGCTCGTTTTCTTCAACATGACGCTCATTTTCTTCAACATGATGTATATTTTCTTCATCATGATGCATATTCTCTTCATTTTGATCCTTCATTTTCTTCATCATGAAGCTCATTTTCTTCGTGATGATGCTCATTTTCTTCATCATGATGCTCATTTTATTCATCATGATGCATATTTCCTTCATCATGATGCTCATTTCCTTCATCATGATGCTCATTTCCATCATCACGATTCATATTTTCTTCATCATTATGCTCATTTCCTTCATCATGATGCTCATTTCCTTCATCATGATGCATATTTTCTTCATCATAATGCTCATTTTCTTCATCATGATGCTCATGTTCTTCATCATGATGCATATTTTCTTCATCATGATGCATCATGATGCTCATTTTCTTCATCATGATGATCATTTTCTTCATCATGATGAACATTTCCTTCGTCAAGATGCTTATTTTCTTCATCATGATGCATATTTTCTTCATCATGATGCATCATGATGCTCATTTTCTTCATCATGATGATCATTTTCTTCATAATGATTAACATTTCCTTCGTCAAGATGCTTATTTTCTTCATCATGATGCAAATTTTTTTAAACATGATGCATATTTTCTTGATCATGATCTACATTTTCTTCATCATGATGCATATTTTTTTCATTATGATGCCCATTTTCTTCATCATGATTCACATTTTTTCATCATGAAGCATATTTTCTTCATTATGATGCTCATTTCTCATCATGATGCTCATTTCCTTCATCATGATACATATTTTCTTCATCATGATGCTCATTTCCTTCGTCATGATGCTCATTTTCGTCATCATGATGCTCATTTTGTTTATCAGGATGCATATTTTCTTCATCCTGATGCTCGTTTTCTCCATCATGATGCTCGTTTTCTTCAACATGACGCTCATTTTCTTCAACATGATGTATATTTTCTTCATCATGATGCATATTTTCTTCATTATGATCCTTCATTTTCTTCATCATGAAGCTCATTTTCTTCGTGATGATGCACATTTCCTTCATCATGATGCTCATTTTCTTCATCATGATGCTCACTTTCTTCATCATGATGCATATTTTCTTCATCATGATGCTCATTTCCTTCATCATGATACTCATTTCCATCATCATGATTCATATTTTCTTCATCATGATGAACAATTTCTTCATCATGAAGCTCATTTGCTTCGTCATGGTGCTCAAGTTCTTCATCATGATGCACATTTTCTTCGTCATGATGCGTATTTTCTTCATCATGATGCTCATTTCCTTCATCATGATGTTCATATCCTTCATCATAATGCATATTTTATTCATCATGATTCTCATTTTCTTCATCATGATGCATATTTTTTTCATCGTGATGCTAATTCATTTCATCCTGATGCTCATTTCCTTCATCGTGATGCTCATTTTCTTCATCATGATGCATATTTTCTTCATCATGATGCTCATTTCCTTCATGATGATGCTTATTTTCTTCATGATGATGCTCATTTTCTTCATCATGATGCTCATTTTCTTCATCATGATGCTCATTTTCTTCATCATGATGCATATGTTCTTCATCATGATGCATATTTTCTTCATCCTGATGCTCATTTTCTTCATCATGATGCTCGTTTTCTTCATCAAGATGATCGTTTTCTTCAACATGATGCTCATTTTTTTCAATATGATGCTATTTTCTTCATCATGATGCTACTCCATTCCTCCCTATAGACCGGTAGTCGATTAGGAACTTTTATCGAAGTATGGCCTTTTGGATGAGGTCGGGAAGACCTTCCTCTGAACTCAAGAGCTTCTGCTCGATTTTGATGTCCCGGCTTGCTTGGCCCGTGCTGCCACCTTCCCTTTCAAGGGGTGTACCCGAGAACTCCTTGGACACATGGAGAATATGTCTGCCAAGGAATCTCTTCACAACATTTCCAGTTATGCGGGACGACTAGCTCTTCACGCTGTTAATGCCTTACATCGTATTTCTGAGCTAGAAAGAAGCAATTCCTGTTTGCAAGATGAGTTTAATTCGCTTACTCAGAAGGTTAGGGATGCTGAGAAAAAGGCCTTCGAGGTAGGTGCAGCCGAGGCTTTAATCCAGGGTTAATTGAGGATTGAGCAAGATAAGAGGGCCGAGCTCCAAGGGACCTTTGATCAGAATAATTTCCAAGCTTTTCGAACATTCTCGGAACAGGAACTTGACAGGGTGCGACAAGAGAAGGAGGTGTCTGAAGCTTCTCATGCTCAGAGGGTTAAGGCGTCTAAAGATGTTGTCGTTGTTCTGAGGGAGAATGATGCGGCCATAGCTGAGGTGGGGCATGTTAAGAATGCTTTCCCTCTCTCCGAGGCCGAGGGTCCATCTATCATGCCCCCTGTTGAGTCTGGAGTGGGGCCTGCTCAAGAGACTCTTGCGGAGGCTGAGTTTCCTACCATTGGTAATGCGCAAGATCCGGGTTCAGATGTCACTACCATTGTTTCTAATGTTCTGCTCGCCGAGGGCCCTACCGCTCTTTCAATTCTATCGATTCCCGAGATAGATTTTGCCTTGGATCGCACTGCTGATGTCGACATTTCACCGAGATTAACGACTGTCGAGGCTACCTTAGGTGGTTCCGAAGACGTGGCATCGAGAAGTGGGGATCCAGTCTATAGAGGTGGTTGATTCCGAAACTTTTCAAGAAGACTAATGAAGCATCACCGAGCCCCTAGTGTCGATAGGGTGTGTTTTTCTTCCTGAGGGCTTATTCTGTACCCCTTTTGCATTCCTTTTATTTATTGATTAATGGGATTTCGAATTCTTTCTACTGTCATTGTAATATATTTATTTACGAATGAAACATTTTTTCTGTTCCATTAATAAACTTAGTGAGGCTGTTTTGGTAGTTTACCTTTAATTTCAACCGCAAACTCCATTTTTCTGTCGTGGGGTGTCACGTCTTTAGTCAGGCCTTGCGTGGTTCCATCTGGTCCTTCCTTTTTTCTTGGGAGATGTAAGGTCTCTTTCTCCCAGCCGTTGAATCCCATCCGTTTTTGTTCCATAATTTCTAATGATGGCGCCTGTTGTCTCTTACCTTCTCAGGCAGTTTCTTCTTTTGTTTTTTGATTTTCAAATCTTTCGTATCTTCTCCCTATATTCTCGATATTCCTTACCTTAATTCCCTTGATTTCTTTGTGATTTATGGAATTTTCGCTTTCTTTGTGCATTTTGAGAATCCACTTTCTCTCGTCTGCCGCTTCGCGAAAACCCTAACTTTCCATTCTTTGTTCGAAATTCAGAAATGTCCGGTGAAGGCACTCCCCCTCTGCTTGATGTTCAAGAGGTGAACACTTCCAATGATTCACCGGTGCAGCGTGCGCGACCTGGGGTTTGTAGTTCCAATCATCTTCGTATGATGCCCCGTCCTAATCTAAGTGATCTGTCTACATCCTCTTCTTCCGGTGGCAACTCGGCCTCCGTTGACTCTCCACATAGGCAGCCAGTTCCATCTGCTTGATATTTTCTTCTTCATGTTGCATATTTTCATCATCATGATGCTCATTTCTTAATCATGATGCTAATTTTCTTCATCATGATGTTCATTTCCTTCTTCATGATGCTCATTTCCTTCATCATGATGCTGATTTCCTTCATCAAGATGCATATTTTGTTTATCATGATGCTAATTTTCTTCATCATAATGCATATTTTCTTCATCATGATGTTCATTTTCTTCATCATGATGTATATCTTCTTCATCATGATGCAAATTTTCTTCATCATGATGCTCATTTCCTTCAACATAATGTATATTTTCTTCATCACGATACTCATTTACTTGAACATGATGCTCATATTTTCTTCATCATGAAGCTCATTTTCTTCATCATTATGCTCATATTTTCTTCATCATGATGCTCATTTCCTTCATCATTATGCTCATTTTCTTCATCATGATGCTCATTTTCTTCATCATGATGCATATTTTATTCATCATGATGCATATTTTCTTCATCTTGATTCTCATTTTATTCATTATGATAAATATTTTCTTCATCATGATGCTCGTTTCATTCATCATGATGCATATTTTCTTCATCATGACGCATATTTTCTTCATTATGATGCTCATTTTCTTCATCACGATGTATATTTTTTGCATCATGTTACATATTTTCTTCATCATGATGCTCATTTTCTTCATCATGATGCATATTTTCATCATCATGATGCTCATTTCATTTATCATGATGTATATTTTCTTCATAATGATGCTAATTTTCTTCGTCATGAGGCATATTTTTTTTATCATGATGCAAATTTTCTTCGTGATGATGCATATTTTCTTCATCATGATACATATTTTTTCATCATGATTCATATTTTTTTCATCATGATGCCAATTTTCTTCATCATGATGCTCATTTCCTTCATCATGATGATCATTTCCTTCATTATGATGCATATTTTCTTCATCATGATGCATATTTTCTTCATCATGATGCAAATTTTCTTCATCATGATGCTCATTTTTTTCATCGTGATGCATATCTTCTTCATCATGATGCATATTTTCTTCATCATGATGCATATTTCCTTTTTCATAATGCATATTTTCATCATCATGAAGCATATTTTCTTCATCATGATGCTAATTTTCTTCATCATGTTGCTCATTTCCTTCTTCATGATGCTCATTTCCTTCATCATGATGCTCATTTCCTTCATCATGATGCTCCTTTTCTTCATCATAATGCATATTTTATTCATCATAATGCTCATTTTCTTCATCATGATATATATCTTCTTTATCAAGATGCAAATTTTCATCATCATGATGCTCATTTCCTTCAACATGATGTATATTTTCTTCATCACGATGCTCATCATGATGCATTTTTTCATCATGATGCATATTTTCTTCATCTTGACATTTTATTCATCAAGATAAATATTTTCATCATCATGATGCTCGTTTCATTCATCATGATGCATATTTTCTTCATCATGACGCATATTTCCTTCATTATGATGCTCATTTTCTTCATCATGATGCATATTTTTTTCATCATGATACATATTTTCTTCATCATGATGCTCATTTTCTTCATCAAGTTGCATATTTTCTTCATCATGATGCTCATTTCTTTCAACATGATGCATATTTTATAAATCATGACGCATATTTTCTTTATCATGAGGCTCATTTTCTTCATCATGATACTCATTTTCTTCATAATGATGCACATTTTCTTCATCATGATGCATATTTCTTCATCATGATGCATATTTTCTTTTTCATGATGCAAATTTTCTTCATCATGATGCTCATTTCCATCATTATGATGCTCATTTTCTTCGTTATGATGCCTATTTTCTTCATCATTATGTTCATTTTCTTCATCATGATGCTTATTTTTTTCATCGTGATGCATATCTTCTTCCTCATGATGCATATTTTCTTCATCATGATGCATATTTTTTTCTTCATGTTGCATATTTTCATCATCATGATGCTTATTTCTTAATCATGATGCTAATTTTCTTCATCATGATGTTCATTTCCTTCTTCATGATGCTCATTTCCTTCATCATGATGCTCATTTCCTTCATCAAGATGCATATTTTGTTTATCATGATGCTAATTTTCTTCATCGTAATGCATATTTTCTTCATCATGATGTTCATTTTCTTCATCATGATTTATATCTTCTACATCATGATGCAAATTTTCTTCATCATGATGCTCATTTCCTTCAACATGATGTATATTTTCTTCATCACGATACTCATTTACTTGAACATGATGCTCATATTTTCTTCACCATGAAGCTCATTATCTTCATCATGATGCTCATATTTTCTTCATCATAATGCTCATTTTCTTCATCATGATGCTCATTTCCTACATCATGATACTCATTTTCTTCATCATGATGCTCATTTTCTTCATCATGATGCATATTTTATTCATCATGATGCATATTTTATTCATCATTATGCTCATTTTCTTCATCATGATGCTCATTTTTTCATCATGATGCATATTTGCTTCATCTTGATTCTCATTTTATTCATCATGATAAATTTTTTCTTAATCATGATACTCGTTTCATTCATCATGATGTATATTTTCTTCATCATGATGCATATTTCCTTCATTATGATGCTCATTTTCTTCATCATGATGCATATTTTTTTATTATGATACATATTTTCTTCATCATGATGCTCATTTTCTTCATCATGATGCATATTTTCATCATCATGATGCTCATTTCCTTCATCATGATGTATAATTTTTTCATAATGATGCTAATTTTCTTCATCATGAGGCATATTTTCTTTATCATGATGCAAATTTTCTTCGTCATGATGCATATTTTCTTCATCATGATGCATATTTCTTCATCATGATTCACATTTTTTTCATCATGATGCCAATTTTCTTCATCATGATGCCATTTCCTTCATCATGATGATCATTTCCTTCATTACGATGCATATTTTCTTCATCATAATGTTCATTTTCTTCATCATGATGCAAATTTTCTTCATCATGATGCTCATTTTTTTTCATCGTGATGCATATCTTCTTCATTATGATGCATATTTTCTTCATCATGATGCATATTTCTTTTTCTTGATGCATATTTTCATCATTATGAAGAATAATTTCTTCATCATGATACTAATTTTCTTCTTCATGATGCTCATTTTCTTCATCATGATGCTCATTTTCTTCATCATGATGCATATTTTCTTCATCATGATGCTCCTTTTCTTCATCATGATGCATATTTTCTTCATCATGATGCTCATTTTCTTCATCATGATGCATATCTTCTTCATCATGATGCGAATCTTCTTCATCATGATGCTCATTTTCTTTATCATGAAGCATATTTTCTTCATCATGATTGTCACGCCCCGACCACAGACAGAACGCGACAACCGCCACGTTAACCTAAATTTCGCGGAATGGGTGCACTCCACTCGACCAAGTTTATAGAAAACGTAAGGCTTGCTATCAAGTACCTGTAGAACTTAACAACTGATAACAACGGGTACAACCCTAGGACATCATCTCATAAAGTATCAATAAGGATTTACAAAGGTACAAAATACAACGATGTAACTTAGTTTAAAGAAAATATACATGAACGATATAACATCGCGAGAGTACCAAAAAGAACATCAAGGGGGTCACCAAATATAAACTATACAATCTCGCCAATGAATCCGTCAATTTACATAAAAGAGAAAGTACCCAAAACACTGATTGGTTCACGAGCAAATGATAGGCAAACCTCCAACGAAAACGATATCAACAGCCTAAAAAAGAAAGAATGATGGGGGTGAGCAAAACCACTAGCTCAGTGAGGTGATAAGCCGGTCACCCCGACCCTTATACGAAGCACGTATTCCCACTCGCGGTTCATAACATTAAATCCAACATTTCGTCCCATAATAACTATTTCTCACTCAGTATACATATTAATGAAAATAAAAACCTTAGTGCATATTTACGAATAACACAATTAGTTCAAACAACATGTTATCACATAAAAGACGTGTGGGTAGTCAATATCCTCCTCGAACTGAGCTCTCCGTCGAGAGACAGTCCAAGCCCGTCACCGTTACTCTAGATAAAATAACATTAATATTCTTTCTCAACACGCCAGGTGCTAAAGTTCACAATTCAATATCGACGTGAATACTTAAAATGATCAAACATATAAACATATCTGACATGCATGTCCCACACCGGTGACGTTGACTGAGTCTATAATAGACTGATCCATCTAACGATCACCCTCTAGAGTAAAAATATTTGGTAAATGGACAGGTGCCCCGTTAGATCTAACTCACCCGGGTTTGCCAAGCAACGGGCAACTTGGTTATCACTCTAACTCACCCGAACCGCGACAATTCGGGTTACTTAATCAATGTCGCTCCAACTCACCCGAACCGTGACCAATTCGGGCTACTTAACCTTGGTACCAGGCATACATATGCATATGCATCATAAGATGAATAACGACTCAAGTTAGAGTCTTAAATAGCACACAAGAATAACCAGAAATCAATTCTCAAATAATTCACAATAAATGCTATCAGATATCGAGCCGACAAGGCTCTTCAACATAAGTTAAAATCAATAATACTCATAAAATGGCTAACAGGACTCTAACCAGAGCAATCGAGCCAATCAGGCTCTTTACCACATAACACAATACCAAATAATTTTCTTATCAATTAACTAAAACTAAAATAAATGCACATTTATCGAGGGTCCACACTTCCCACAAGAGAAGCCGTTCCCGAATTATCAACTCACAAGGAAGTGATTAACTCTCTTCGAAATCTGAAGTCGGTCCCTTGCCCTTCGTCGATGGTTCTTTACCTAGAAAGGAGATGAGTAATTAAAGACAAATCAAATATAACTAACTATTAGCGGTAACATCACCTTTCATTGCTAAAAACAAATCCTAATCGAGTTCGAACGAGTCGATATTAAATAAAAATGGCATGTAACTCCTTAACATCAGTTCCCAATCCCACATAACCCATTTCAATACATTAACTAAACGAAACGATAGAAAATAAATTTGAATTCGACATAAAAATTCTGAAATTTTCCAGCTAGCGGCAGTTTACGATAAAAATCATAACTAATTGTAGAATAATCGGATTGAGGCATTTCAAGTGGCTACGGAAAGCTAACGAGTTCAGCTACGTACAGAAATTAAGTTTGCAAACTTTCGAGGGCAATAGCTATGTCAAAATCAGTTCGAACAGTCTGCGAATTACCCACATACCAAAAAGAAAAAACCCCACAAAATTACCAAAACATGGAAGAAGGAAGCTTAATTCACACACCACTTACCTCAAAACTGTTGGCGCTTGGATCGTTTGGTTAACATGACCCGTTAGGGTTCCATGCGTTTCTATCATAGCAGAAGCAATAAATCATAGAAACGATTACCGTTCACCAGGGTATGTAGAAGATGAAGTATTCTCGCTGGCAGACTGTGCAGTCCAACGAGAATGTCCATAACTTCCTTGTCTGATGTCAGAATTGAATGATCTTTGTGCTCAGACGATCCTCTCTTCAACGGCTTTCCGTCAGTATATTCATCATCAAATTCTGAGTACTGTAGGATTTTATATAAATTTCGCAAGGTGGCGGACAGCAACAGCAAACTACCTTCTGATCTTCTGCCGTATGTCCCAAGTCCGATCTCGACGTCGTGTGGGCGACGATCTACGAGATCTCCTCAATCTGCTCTCAACCCTCATCACACATGAATAATAAATTAGATTAGGGTTCCAGATAAGCTGAGGTGACTTATATACATGGGCTATTGCAGGGACCAGGAGGAGAAATTGGGTTGAGCCTCCATTGGGCTTAAGTATCCAAGCTTAGCTCAAAGGTTATACTTATGTCCAATAATAATAATATATTCCACTAAAATATTATTACTGCACTGCCTTTCCAATCCCAAATTACGTTTTGGGCTCCTTCTTATTCTGAGCCTGTTAGTCTCCCCATGTTTAAGATATGCAATATCTATTAATTAATTTAAGCTACTGACAACTCAATTAATTAATATCTCATCCAAGAGTAGTACCACTCAACCTCATTATCATGCCGGAATAAATTCCACCTGCAGGGTTTACATGATAATCCTTATGAGCTCCTCAAGGGGACATCATCAACCTATGACGGACACGGATTCCTTCTACAATCAACATCACACCATAGAGACAACACTACTTCCCAACTCATCGAGTTTGTTGATTTAATTACATGTAAATCTCACTCATTGATGAATCAAAGAAATACATACTGCCCTACGTGTCGAGGTTATTGTATAGGGATTAAGAGCACGAACATCCATAATAACAGAGATCAAGTTTTTCTATAAGTCAGTATAAGTCGAAAGATCTCATGCGGTCCTGCTCAACACACACAAGTGCACTAATGTGATTCTATAGCCAAGACAAGCTAATACCAAACCACACTACAACCATCCCGATAGAGAGTCCCCGTCTATCTCGGTTGTGAGAATCTGTTTATACTTTATAAGGAAACCGATAATATGATCTTCCGCGTGTTGTCGCACAACATATTATCTACAGTATAAAGTAAGTGGACTATTGCATCGTGCATATAAATAATTTATAAGACGCAATCATTTGATCATATGATTCTCATTTCAAATAAATTGTTATAAGATTGTTCATACAAAAAAAGCTAGACTTTTAGTATACAATCCAACAAAAACAACTTAGAAACCACCTAGGATGAGGGTTGTAAGGGAGAATTTGATCAACAAGGGTTTCTCCTCTTCACTCTCTTCTTTCCCCTCTTTTGTTTTTCTTCTCATGTTCTTCTCTTTTTTTTTAACTTTAACCTAAATAATTATATATATTAGGCCATTTAAGTGGGCTGAAACTTTGGGCCACAAAATAAATAAATAAATAAGTTTGGACTTTCTAAAAAAAAATCTAGTTGGGCTAAGATAGGGCTGGCTTTTTGGGCTATAAAAATAAATAAATAGGTTTTGGGCTTTCTAAAAAAAATCTAGTTGGGCTAAGATAGGGCTGGTCTTTTGGGCCATAAAAATAAATAAATAGGTTTTGAGCTTTCTAAAAAAAAATCTAGTCGAGCTAAGATATTATAAAGTATCCCCTCCTCTAAAAAGTTTCGTCCTCGAAACATAAACGTACCTAGAGATGAAAAGAGATTTGGATGGTGTTGACGCATGACTGACTCTGGTTCCCATGTTTCTTCTTCAATTTGATCACTTCTCCATAGAACTCTCACCATAGGAATGGATTTGTTACGAAGCATTTTCTCTCGGCGATCTACAATTTGAACAGGTTGTACTTCGCATGATAGATTTTTCTTTAATAAAACTGGAGGATATTTGAGCACGTGCGAAGGATCTGGTTCATATTTTCTAAGCATAGAGACATGGAAGACATCGTGAATCCTCGACAATTCCGATGGTAGCTCAAGTCGATACACGACACGACCAATCATTTGCACGATCGTAAATGGGCCAATATACCTTGGACTCAACTTTCCTCGACGGCGGAATCGCAACACGCCCTTCCATGGAGAAACTTTCAGAAAAAACTGTCTCCTTCATTAAACTCCAAATCGCGCCTCCTATTATCTGCGTAGCTTTTCTGTCGATCTTGCGCTGCCTTAAATCTGTCTCGAATAAGATATTTTTACCTTCGCATCTTTGATAAGCTCTACTTGTTCGATTTGTCTCTCGCCAACCTCATCCCAAAAGAGCGGTGTTCGACACTTTCGGCCATACAGAGCTTCGTACGGGGGCATTCCAATGCGTGAATGATAACTGTTGTTATAAGCAAACTCCACCAAAGTCACGTACTTATCCTAGCTACCTCTCAAATTCAACACCACTGCACGTAGCATGTCTTCTAGTGTCTGTATAGTTCTCTCTGACTGTCCATCAGTCTGTGGATGAAACGAGGTACTGAATAGTAATTTTATACCTAGCGCTTTTTGTAGACTAGGCAAAAAACGAGAAGTGAATCTTGGATCACGATCAGATATGATTAACAGTGGTACTCCGTGCAATCTCACGATCTCATCGACATATAACATTGCAAGTTTCTCTAAAGATTCGTTGGTTGCACTAGAAGGAAATGTGCCGATTTCGTCAGACGATCGACAATGACCCAAATTAAGTCATGACCCTTTTGGGTTCGAGGTAAACCAGAAACAAAATCCATTGTGACGTTTTCCCATTTCAACTCAGGAATAGGTAGTGGTTGAAGCATGC
Organism: Pogostemon cablin; assembly: GCA_023678885.1. Classification (NCBI taxonomy): domain Eukaryota; kingdom Viridiplantae; phylum Streptophyta; class Magnoliopsida; order Lamiales; family Lamiaceae; genus Pogostemon; species Pogostemon cablin. Next base: position 7,092,762 of record CM042974.1, read on the forward strand.
CGGCTGGTTTTTGGTGTTCCGCTTTAATCTGTTGGCATGATAAGCACTTTGATACAAATTCAGCAATGTCCCGTTTCATACCTGGCCACCAATAATGCTCCCGAAGTGTTCTGTATATTTTGGTACTACCAGGATGCATAGAATAGGCTGAAGAGTGGGCTTCCTCAAGAATAGCTCTACGAACATCAAGTTCTGATGGAACACAAACACGATTTTTAAAAGTAAGAAGTCCATCATCCCGAATTTTAAATTCTATCTCTTTTCCTTGATTTAGCTTCGCCATGTTCTGTTGTAAATGAACATCGTGTGACTGTCTTTCTCGAATTTGCTCGAACAAGGTACGTCTAACCTCGAATTTGGCGATTAAGGCAGAATCATTAGACTTTTCACATTCGAGCGAAATGTGTAAAGATTTAAATTGCTCAAATATAGGAAGATAAAAAGATTGAATCGAAGCAAGTGAGGTAGAAGACTTTCTACTCAGAGCATCTGCAACAATGTTCGCCTTGCCAAGATGATAATCGATGACTAAGTCATAGTCACTAATCAACTCCATCCATCGCCTTTGCCTGAGGTTGAGCTCCTTTTGCGTGGTGATATCCTTTAAGCTCTTGTGATCAGTGAAAACCTGACAAGTTGCACCATACAGATAGTGCCTCCAGATCTTCAATGCAAAGACGATTGCAGCCAACTCTAAATCTTGTGTAGGATAATTTTCTTCGTTCTTCTTCAATTGCCTTGAAGCATAGGCAATAATCTTTCCTTCTTGCATGAGAATGCATCCTAATCCTTGTCTCGAGGCGTCGCTATAAATGGTAATTCTCCAATCGCTGGGTCTGGCAAAGCAAGAATAGGAGCTGAAACGAGTCGTCTTTTTAATTCTTGAAATGCTTCCTCGCATTCTTCACTCCATTCAAATTTTACCCTTTCCGAGTCAATTTAGTCAAAGATGAAGCCAATAACGAAAAGTCTTTGACAAACCGTCGATAATATCCAGCTAATCCCAGAAAACTACGAATCTCTGTCACGTTCTTTGGACGCTCCTAATCTAGTATAGCTTGAATCTTCACTGGATCGACGTAGATTCCTTCTTTAGAAATGTGATGACCCAAAAAGCTTACCTCACGAAGCCAAAATTCACACTTCGAGAATTTAGCATAAAGCTGATTTTCTCTGAGAATGTTCAGAGCAATTCTTAGATGATAAGAATGCTCGTCGTCTGATTTAGAATAAATAAGAATGTCATCAATGAAGTGATGACAAACTTATTTAAGTACGGCCGAAAGACCCGATTCATAAGATCCATAAAAGCTGTAGGAGCATTTGTGAGTCCAAAAGGCATAACACAGAATTCAAATGACCGTATCTGGTTCGAAAAGCATACTTAGGGATATCAGATTCACTAATCTTGAGTTGGTAATAACCAGATCGCAAATCAATTTTTGAGAACACAGTTGCTCCTTGCAATTGATCAAACAGATCATCAATTCTTGGAAGAGGATATTTGTTCTTGATTGTCACCTTGTTCAATTGATGGTAGTCGACACACAGGCGAAGTGATCCATCTTTCTTCTTGACAAAAAGAACTGGAGCACCCCACGGAGATGTGCTAGGTCGATGAACCCCTTCTCCAGTAATTCTCCAAGTTGTATTTGGAGTTCCTTGAGCTCAGCAGGCGACATTCGATATGGAGTAATCGATATAGGTGTGATTTCAGGAAGTACGTCAATGAAAAAATCAATCTCTCGATTCGGAGGTTATCCTGGTAAGTCTTCGGGAAAGACATCAGGAAATTCATTCACGATCGGGATGCCATCTAGTTTAGTTTCAGAAAGAGAAGTATCGATGACAAATGCCAAGAATGCCTCACAACCCTTACGCATTAATTTATGCGCAGTCAACATTGAAATAAAAGAGAGGTATCTTGTTTGAAGTTTACCTTCAAACACAAGTTCTGAGAATCCTGGTCTACGAAAAATAACAAGCTTCTCGTGGCAATCGAGAATTGCATGATGAGAAGAAAGCCAATCCATGCCAAGAATAACATCAAGATCAATCAAAGGCAATGGTATCAATTCAACCTCTAAAATGACATCTTTGATCTTCAATGGACAACCAAGGAATACTGAATCACGAATTAGACGCTCTCCAAGAGGGGTATGTGTTAGATTTGTATACTAAAAGTCTTGCTTTTGTATTGAATAATGTTTTAACGATTTTATTTGAAATGAGAATCATATGATCAAATGTTTTTGCATATTATAAATTATTTATTTATTTGTTTGTGCAAAAGTCCATTTACTTTATATTGTAGATAATATGTTGTGCGACAACACGCAGAAGATCATATTATCAGTTTCCTTATAAAGTATAAACAGATGCTCACAACCGAGATAGACGGGGACTATCTATCGGTATGGTTGCAGTGTGGTTTGGTATTAGTTTGTCTTGACCATAGAACCACATTAGTACACTGCTTTGTGTATTGAGTAGGACCGCCTGAGATCGTTCAACTTGTACTGTCTATATAGAAAAACTTGATCTCTGTTATTATGGATGTTTGTGCTCTTAATCCCTACACAATAATCTCGACACGTAAGACAGTATATATTTCTTTGATTCATCAATGGATGAGATGTAAATGAATTAAATCAACAAACTCGGTGAGTTGGGAAATAGTATTATCTCTATGGTGTGCTGTTGATTGTAGAAGGAATCCATGTCCGTCATAGGTTGATGATGTCCCATTGAGGAGCTCATAAGGTTTATCATGTAAATCTTGCAAGTGGATTAATTCCGGTATGATAAAAAGGTTGAGTGGTACTACTCTCGGATGAGATATTAATTAATTTGAGTTGTCAGTAACTTAATTAATTAATGGACATTGTATATCTTAAACATGGGGAGACTTTCGGGCTCATAATAAGAAGGATCCCATAACATAATATTGGGATTGGATGGGTAGTGCAGTAATAATATTTTAGTGGACTATATTATTATTATTGGATTTAATTATAAGCATTGGGCTAAGCTTGGTTAATTAAATCAATTGAGCCCAATCAAATTTCTCCTCCTGGTCCCTGCTGTAGCCCAATATAAAGTCATCTCAACCTCTGGATGCCCTATTATTATTACTGCACTGTTTCAAAGTGTGAAAGTAAGGAGAAAAGCAGATTGAGAAATCCTGTAGATTGTTGCCCACACAACATCAGGATTCGACTTGGTCATACATCAGAAGATCAAGAGGTGGTTCTCTACTGCAAATCATCCTCTACATCAACCCAGAAGAAAGGTAAACGTTTATTTTGCTTCCACTGTAATCGTTTACTTGAATTCCTAATGATCACATTGAACAAAACAATCCAAGAGCCAACAATTGGTATCAGAGCGTTGGTTTCGTGGTGAGACTTGAGACGTTGGGTAGGGTTTAAGCAAAACATGTGTTTTTTTTGTCAAATTAAAAACATGTATGAAAGTGCTTATGTGATTATGTGAAATAATCTGATAATAACCGCCTGAGATTATAGGGTTTTTTTTTATTATTATTATTTTATGCAAAAAAAACCCTATCTGCTTTGTGTGTTTATTGCTGTTTGATATCGAATCACACGATACACACACTGCTACACCGTGTGCGATGGGATGTTGTCGTACGATCGTGATGGGCTGGAGCCCTAATGGCTATCGGGCCAAAGATGAAGAAAGGCATTGATGGCATAATGAAGTCGCGTCTGGTCATCGTGTAACTGCAAGGATGAGACGACAACATGTAATAGTTGGTGCGATTTAGCACAGCAGACGGCGGCAGGGCAAGTTCGCGGATGTAAAGCAACAGTTCCGGTCGAGTCAGAGGTGGGTTCCGGCCAGTCAGCGGTGGGTTTCGAGCGAGTCAGCTGATGCTTCTGGGACGGGTCTGCATTCTGTTCGATCGGGTCTGTTCCAAGTTAAGGTCGGGACTATAACTTCTGTCCAAAGGCGCTGGCTGCAGTTCGCAGCATGATGTTACAGTTGGTAGACCATGCCAGAGATCCGCAGTTGGGCACTTGGATGACGGCAGAGATGCGCAACAGGTTTCGGTCAAGTTGCGGACAGCAAGGATTCAGGTGACCACTACGGCTCGACAAGGCTGGAGCAGGTGGCGTCTGATGGATTCCAGGCGGGTCTGTAACAAGTGCCACTCACTGGTGCGACGGCGGACACTGCTGGATTGTCGTCGCTCGACTGCAAGTGCTGATGGGCAGTGGGCGGGGGGTGAATAACGCTCATCAAATCTTCGACGAACGGTGGCAAGCGTGACACCAGGTGGGTAACAAGACATTGGCGCTCGTGGCTTGCCGTCAGCGGCAGTGCTGATGGGCAGTGGGCGGCGACAGTGCTGATGGGCAGTGGGCGGCGGCAGAGCTGATGGACAATGGGCGGCGAACGTTGGCGCTGGGATTTATGTTAGCGGCTGGTAGGATTAAGGGGCAGGGTTGTCTGGTTCATGGGCTTGGTGGGCTAAATTCATTTTTTTTGTTTTGGGCTGCCTTATTGGGATTTTTTTGTAGGTTGAGGGCTATGCTTAATGGGCAATGGAAAATGGGCTTATTTATTTATTAATGGGTTGCTAAATTTGTGTCTATTTTGCTTTTGGGGCCAGCTGGGCCTGATTTCTTGATCCACCTTTTTATGCATTTAATTCCTGATATATATAATTGATTTAATTATTTTTGCTTGACAATTAATTGTTATATATGTGGCATGTTTCTATGTGATTTATTTTTTAAAATTACTTGAAATAGGAGCATGCTAAGATGTATATTTTATTTCTAAATATTATATGCATGTTAAAAACCCTCGGTGTTTAAATAACTAAGTGGAAGAGGGGATTGGTAAATAAATTCACATGGCCTCCATTATTGGTTTGTAAGTGATGTGAGTAAGCTTGCGCGTTGGCATTAGAGCCTTCCTCCCCATCGGATGAGTTTATTCACAGATCACTAGTACAAACTTTTTTAAGATGACTATAGGAATTATCCAAGCGCGTGTGTACTTCTCTATCTGTAAGGCACATAAGCTTGCACAACGGACTTGGGGTCAAATAATGGTGTACACTTAGATGCAAATAATTAGTATCCTCCCCATCGGAGCCACTGCTGTTATTTGCATGGCTAAAGAAAACCGACTATTAATTATTTTGTCATAAAAATAGGTTGAAAAATGAGATTATTGGGTAAAACTTTCTCTTGCAAATGTTTGAGTTTGTATACGTCCACACTATCGTGGCATGCAAATTCACCGTGCTTGAGATGTTGGTGAATTTTATTTTATATTGTTTTGAGGGATTCAATATAAATTGATAAATTCGAATTGTTTGATCTGTTTAATTATTTATGATTCTCAGGATTTTCAAATGGCACTCAACTCACTTTCTGTTATACTTAAAGAGCATAAACTTACTGGCACTAACTATGTTGACTAGAAGCGAAATATGGACATTGTATTATCTGCTGAAGATTATATCTTTGTACTTTCTGAGGAATGTCCTCCGCACCTACTGATGCCTCTACCGAAGAGCAAAGAAATGCTTATAATAGGTGGGTCAAGGCTAATAGGATAGCTAAATGCTATATTTTGGCGTCTATGTCAAATGTGCTTCAGACTCAGCATCAAGCCATGGAGACCGCCTATGATATGATGCATAATCTTAGGGAACTCTTTGGACATCAGAGTTGTCCTGCTAGGTCGAAGGGCATGTCGATCTTGATGAACACCAAAATGGCTGAGGGCACTCCCGTAAGGAAACATGTCCTTAGGATGATAGGCCAACTCAATGAGTTGGAAGTTCTTGGAGCTGAAATCGATGGGGAAACCCAGGTCGATATCATACTCCAAAGCTTGCCTAGGAGTTTTGAGCAGTTCCGCCTGAACTATGGTATGAACAAACATATGTACATGTTGGCGGAACTTCTGACAGAACTTGTGGGGTGGAAGAACTGTTTCGTAGACCTCCTCAAGTTCATGTTGCTGAAAATTCTGCTCATCCTAGGCCGAAGGGCGGTAGGAAGAAAAAGAAGCAAGGAAATTCAGCACTGGTGAACCAAGTGAAAGCAAAGACTGGTGCGGTCAAGAAGCCTAAATGCAAGTGCTTCAAATGCAAGCAGTCGGGACACTACAGGCAGACTGCCCTCTTCTGAAGGGGAACAGGAATGGTAAGTCTTATATACTAGTTGTTGAATCGTGTTTAGCGGCTGTATCTGCTGACACTTGGTGTGTAGATACGGGAGCCACTGACCATGTCTGCAATTCTTTGCAGGGGTTCCACCAAACCCGATAGCTCAGTGATGGAAAGATTACCATACTCATGGAGAATGCTACAAGAGTAGCAGCTTTCGCAGTGGGAGACGTTTATTTATTTTTCAATAAAAGTAAAACTCTTGTTTTGAGGAATTGTCTTTATGTACCGCATTTTAGAAAGAATTTAATTTCAGTTTCTAAATTGGTTATGGATGGATATTCTGTTTCTTTTAATGACAAGGTTATTATAAGGAAAGATAGAATTATTATCTATGATGATACATTGATAGATAATTTGTATACTCTTAATCCAATTTCTCCCACAATGCAACAAATTGAAACGAATGATACATCTACTAATAAGAGAAAGGAACCTTCTAAAATGAATCAAACATATCTTTGACATCTAAGACTGGGTCATATTAACTTATGTAGGATCCAAAGGTTGATAGCTGATGGACCTCTGAGTTCATTAGTAGTGGAAAATTATCCAACTTGCGAATCCTGCTTGGAAGGAAAAATGACTAAAAGGCCTTTTAAGGCAAAGGGGTATAGAGCTAAAGATTTGTTGGAATTGGTTCATTCCGATTTATGTGGTCCTATGTCTGTCTATGCAAGAGGGGGTTTTGAATATTTCGACACTTTCATTGACGATTATTCAAGATACGGATATATTTATTTGATGCACCGCAAGTCTGAATGCATTGATAAATTCAAAGATTACAAGGCTGATGTGGAAAAGCAACTTGGTAAATATATCAAAACACTGCGATCTGATCGTGGTGGTGAATACCTCTTGGGAGAGTTTAAGAATTATTTATCGGAAAATGGGATTGAATCCCAATTGTCTGCACCGGGCACACCCCAGCAGAATGTTGTAGCGCAAAGAAGGAATATGACTCTTATGCAAATGGTAAGATCAATGATGAGTTATTCAGAATTACCAAATTCATTTTGGGGACACGCCTTAGAAACAGCGACTTACATTCTAAACTTAGTACCTTCTAAATCGGTCGCCTCCACGCCCACAGAACTGTGGACCGGGCGCAAGCCTAGTCTGAAATATGTTCGAATTTGGGGTGCTCCGGCATACGTGTTAAAGGCAGTTGCTGATAAGTTAGAATCACGTACTGATGTTTGTCTATTTATAGGGTATCCTAGGGGAACGAAAGGTGGTTTATTTTATAATCCCAAGGACCAAAAGGTGATAGAGAGCACGAACGCCAGATTTTTGGACATGAGTAAAATTGTTCTAGAGGAAGTTAGAGGGGAAACACCAAATATAATACCAATTGTACAAGAAGATATACCACAGGACACTGCACCGCGTGTTACACCTGATACACAATTGTCTGCGGAGCCTCGTCGTAGTGGGAGGGTTGTCAGACAACTGGATAGATTCATGGGATTGGGAGAGTCATCCGACTTGGTCCCGGGTGAACATGAAATTGACCCATGGAATTACAACGAGGCACTGCAAGATAAAGATGCTCAATTATGGCAAAACGCAATGAAATCTGAGATAGAATCCATGTATTCTAATCAAGTCTGGGAGCTTGTAGAACCACCAAATGGTGTAAAAGCTATTGGATGCAAATGGATCTATAAGAGAAAAAGAGAATCTGATGGTAAGGTGGAAACCTTTAAAGCAAGGCTTGTGGCTAAAGGATATACTCAGAAAGAAGGAATCGATTATGAGGAAACCTTCTCGCCTGTGGCCATGCTTAAGTCAATCCGGATTCTTTTGTCTATCACTGCTCATATGGATTATGAGGTATGGAAAATGGATGTCAAGACAGCTTTCTTTAATGGAAGTCTTGAGGTAAACATCTATATGAAGCAACCAGAAGGATTCATTGCAAAGAGCGAAGAGCATCTTGTGTGCAATCTTAAAAGGTCCATTTATGGATTGAAACAAGCTTCAAGATCATGGAACATCCAGTTTGATGAAGTAATCCAGTCATATGGATTTATTCAATGTCTGAATGAATCATGTGTGTACAAGAAGTGTGACGGAAATGTAGTGGTATTTCTTGTTCTATACGTGGATGATATTCTGCTCATTGGAAAAATGTAAAAGTATTGTCGGTTGTAAGGGTATGGCTGTCCAAGCAGTTTGAGATGAAGGACTTAGGAGAAGCTGGACACATTCTTGGGATCAAATTAATAAGGGATCGCAAGAAAAGAATGTTATGTTTATCCCAAGCTTCGTATATTGATACAATTCTGACTCATTTTAGCATGCAAGATTCCAAGAAAGGTTTTCTACATTTCAGACATGGAATACCTCTATCTAAGGAGATGTGTCCTAAAACGCAACAAGAAATAGAGGCAATGAAGCTGGTCCCTTATGCTTCGGCAGTAGAAAGCTTCATGTATGCTATGTTATGTACGAGACCGGATATTTGTTATGCCGTAGGCATGGTCAGTAGGTATCAAAGTAATCCAGGACAGGGGCATTGGACAGCGGTAAAGCATATTTTGAAGTACCTGCGAAAGACTTGGGATTATGTGCTGGTTTACAGGGCAGATACTTTGTTACCTTTGGGTTATACTGATTCGGATTTCCAGTCTGATAGGGATGCTAGTAAATCCACCTCGGGTTATGTGTATACTCTTGGAGGAGGAGCCATAATATGGAGGAGTGTAAAGCAGAAATGTGTTGCTGACTCCACCATGGAAGCTGAATATGTAGCAACCTTGAGGCAGCTAAAGAAGCAGTATGGCTCAGGAACTTCTTAATGGACTTGGATTTGATTCCTGGTTTGCCCAAAGCGATCACAATTTATTGTGATAACAGTGGTGCAGTAGCAAACTCGAAAGAACCACGAGCCCATAAGGCGAGTAAACATATTGAGCGCAATTACCACCTGATACGAGACATCATTAAAAGAGGGGAAGTCGTTGTCGCTAAGATTGCATCTGAAGATAACCTTGCTGATCCTTTTACTAAGAGCCTTCCAGCGAAAGCGTTCGATGGGCATGTAGGTTTAGATGCATGTCAGCAGATAAGCAGCATAGTCTTTTAGTATAAGTGGGAGAATGTTAGATTTGTATACTAAAAGTCTTGCTTTTGTATTGAACAATGTTTTAACGATTTTATTTGAAATGAGAATCATATGATCAAACGTTTATACATATTCTAAATTTTTTATTTATATGTTTGTGCAAAAGTCCATTTACTTTATATTGTAGATAATATGTTGTGCGACAACACGAAGAAGATCATATTATCGGTTTCCTTATAAAGTACAAACAGATGCTCACAACCGAGATAGACGGGGACTATCTATAGGTATGGTTGCAGTGTGGTTTGGTATTAGTTTGTCTTGACTATAGAACCACATTAGTACACTGCTTTGTGTATTGAGTAGGACCGCCTAAGATCGTTCAACTTGTACTGTCTATATAGAAGAACTTGATCTCTGTTATTATGGATGTTCGTGCTCTTAATCCCTACACAATAATCTCGACACGTAAGACAGTATAAATTTCTTTGATTCATCAATGGGTGAGATTTAAATGAATTAAATCAACAAACTCGGTGAGTTGGGAAATAGTATTATCTCTATGGTGTGCTGTTGATTGTAGAAGGAATCCATGTCCGTCATAGGTTGATAATATCCCCTTGAGGAGCTCATAAGGTTTATCATGTAAATCTTGCAAGTGGATTAATTCCGGCATGATAAAAAGGTTGAGTGGTACTACTCTCGGATGAGATATTAATTAATTTGAGTTGTCAGTAACTTAATTAATTAATGGGTATTGTATATCTTAAACATGAGGAGATTTTCGAGCTCATAATAAGATGGAGCCCATAACATAATATTGGGATTGGATGGGTAGTGCAGTAATAATATTTCAGTGGACTATATTATTATTATTGGATTTAATTATAAGCTTTGGGCTAAGCTTGGTTAATTAAATCCAATTGAGGCCCAATCCAATTTCTCCTCCTGGTCCCTGCTGTAGCCCAATATAAAAGTCATCTCAACTTCTGGATGCCCTATTATTATTATTGCGCTGTTTCAACGTGTGAAAGTAGGGAGAGAAGCAGATTGAGAAATCCTGTAGATTGTTGCCCACACAACATCAGGATTTGACTTGGGTCATACAGCAGAAGATCAAGAGGTGGTTCTCTACTGCAGATCATCCTCTACATCAACCCAGAAGAAAGGTAAACATTTATTTTGCTTCTGCTGTAACCGTTTACATGAATTCCTAACGATCACGTTGAACCAAACGATCCAAAAGCCAACAGTATGAACGATGATTCCAGGTGACAAATAAGAGATAGGATAATCTAAGATCGCAGTAAGATAATCCTGGATATAAGACCTATCAGAACCTGGGTCAAATAAAGCGTAGACCTGATGGTCTCCCACAAACACATGGCCTAAAGAAGCAATATTAGGTGAGATTGTGATTTAAAAATTCGGAAAGATAGAATTTCTTACGAATGTTTTATTCGTAATTAAGTGGCATAACAAGGCGGGGTTAGATCTAGCATGTGAAAATACTCAGATTATAAATTACCTGTCACAACCTTCGGATCTGAGCGAGCCTCTTCCTGGAAAATATGAAATACTCTAGTTTGCTTCCTTCCTTGCATAGGTGATTGAGTACTAGGGCCGCTTGAGGCATCGGGCACTCTGGTAGCTGCAGATCGAGTATCTCTGGGTGTAGAATATGTTAGTTTACCACGAAGCTGACCAGAACCCTGACTGCTCGCTCCCATAAGCTGAGGACAAGAACTTCGCATATGCCACGGCTGTCGACACTAAAAACATACTTGATGAGCCTTACATGGGCCGTCGTGATATTTTAAGCAATTCTGGCACTTGCGATTTTCACCAACCCATCCCGAGACATTGCTCCCACCTCTACTAAACTGCTCCCGAGGTTGAGGAAAACTAATAGATACCGAACTTGGTGCGCCACACGATGATCCCACACCCTATACACTTTCGATGCATTTCCTGGAAATACGCTCCCTTGCCTTTTCTTTTGAGATCGTTCTGCAAGCTTATGTCTCGCCTGAACTAAACTTTCTACCCTCAGGGCTTCTTCTACGAGATCGTCAAGACTCTCGTACTTGTCTCCGGACTTGATGCAATCTCGAATATTTAAATTAAGACCATCTTCAAATCTCTTGCATAAGTCTCTCATCTTATATGACTCAGGAGCGAATTCTCGCAACTCCAGAAATATGCTTTCGTACTCCACGACCGACATAATGCCTTGAAAGAGGTTGAAGAACTCCTTTCTCTTCTGATCCTTGATGTACTGAGAGAAGTATCGATCTTTGAATCGTTCCACAAAGATAGCCCACGTAATAGTAACTGAAGATGTGTTTTTTAGATTCTGCCACCATCGTCGTGCATCTGTAATGAGCTTTAGAAGCATCTCTTGCACTGTCAAATTTTGAAGTCCCCATGTTTTCAACTGCTTTCACCAAATCAGGTATAAAAAGTGCACCTCGAGAAGTAGAACCTCCTAAAGCCATTTCTGGAGTAAAAACTGGTACATTAGTTGTAGGTCGAATCGGTTCATTAGCACGAAGAACCTCTTCAGTGACAGTCGTAGTCGTATGAGCCGTTGTAGGTGGTAGAACACCATGTATTCAAATGTGATCATAATACAATTGGTACTGCTCCGGTGTCATCATGTGGTCAACCCGCAACTGGGCCCGTGGTTGCTCTACCTAGGAAACTGGCACCCTTTGATCAGAATTAATAGGGTCCGTAACCGTCGGAGGAACGACATGATCAGAAGAAACATGTCCTCGAGGTCCACGAGGAACAGAAGAGAGTAGAGGACTCGGAGGATCACGAGGAGCGTGTCCTCGACCTCGACGACGAACTGGAGGTGCCATAATGACTGAAAGGAAGAAAGGAAAGAAAATGCAAGGTCAACATCAAGGCAATACGATACTTTAGGATGACATAGAAACAAAGTTGGACCCATTGGCTCGAGTCAAAAAGAATGAGAATGATAAAACCAGGCTCTGATACCAAGAAAGTTGTCATGCCCCAACCCTAAACAGAACGCGACAATATCCACATTAACCATAAATTTCGCGGAATGGGTGCACTCCACTCCACAAAGTTTATAAAAAACGTAAGGCTTGCTATCAAGTACCTGTAGAACTGAACAACTGATAACAATGGGTACAACCCGAGGACATCATCTCATAAAGTATCAATAAGGATTTACAAAGGTACAAAATACAACGATGTAACTTAGTTTAAAGAAAATATACATGAACGATATAACATCACGAGAGTACCAAAAAGAACATGAAGGGGGTCACCAAATATAAACTATACAATCTCGCCAATGAATCCGTCAATTTACATAAAAGATAAAGTACCCAAAACACTGATTAGATGACGAGCAAACGATAGGCAAACCTCCAACGAAAAAGATATCAACAGCCTAAAAAGGAAAGAATGATGGGGGTGAGCAAAACCACTAGCTCAATAAGGTGATAAGCTGGTCACCCCGACCCTTATATGAAGCATGTATTCCCACTCGCGGTTCATAACATTAAATCCAACATTTCATCACACAATAAGTATTTCTCACTCAGTATACATATTAATGAAAATAAAAACCTTAGTGCACATTTACGAATAACACAATTAGTTCAAACAACATGTTATCACATAAAAGACGCGTGGGTAGTCAATATCCTCCTCGAACTGAGCTCTCTGTCGAGAGACAGTCCAAGCCCGTCACCGTTACTCTAGATAAAATGCACATTAATATTCTTTCTCAACACGCCAAGTGCTAAAGTTCACAATTCAATATCGACGTGAATACTTGAAATGATCAAACATATAAACATATATGAATTGCAATGTCCCACACCGGTGACGTTGACTGAGCCTATAATAGACTGATCCATCTAACGATCACCCTCCAGAGTATCAGTATTTGGCAAATGGACAGGTGCCCCGTTAAATCTAACTCACACGGGTTTGCCAAGCAACGGGCAATTTGGTTGTCACTCTAACTCACCTGAACCGTGACAATTCGGGCTACTTAATCAATGTCGCTCCAACTCACCCGAACCGTGACTAATTCGGGCTACTTAACCTTGGTACCAGGCATACATATGCATATGCATCATAAGATGAATAACGACTCAAGTTAGAGTCTTAAATAACACACAAGAATAACCAAAAATCAATTCTCAAATAATTCATAATAAATGCTATCAGATATCGAGCCGGCAAGGCTCTTCAACATAAGTTAAAATCAATAATACTCATAAAATGGCTAACAGGACTCTAACCAGAGCAATCGAGCCAATCAGACTCTTTACCACATAACACAATACCAAATAATTTTCTTATCAATTAACTAAAACTAAAATAAATGCACATTTATCGAGGGTCCACACTTCCCACAAGATAAGGCGTTCCCGAATTATCAACTCACAAGGAAGTGATTAACTCTCTTCGAAATCTGAAGTCGGTCCCTTACCCTTCGTCGATGGTTCTTTACCTAGAAAGGAGATGAGCAATTAAAGACAAATCAAATATAACTAACTATTAGCGGTAACATCACCTTTCATTGCTAAAAACAAATCCTAATCGAGTTCGAACGAGTCGATATTAAATAAAAATGGCATGTAACTCCTTAACATCAGTTCCCAATCCCACATAACCCATTTCAATACATTAACTAAACGAAACGATAGAAAATAAATTTGAATTCGACAAAAATTCTGAAATTTTCCAGCTAGCGGCAGTTTACGAGAAAAATCATAACTAATTATAGAATAATCGGATTGAGGCGTTTCAAGTGGCTACGGAAAGCTAACGAGTTCAGCTACGTATAGAAATTAAGTTTGCAAACTTTCGAGGGCAATAGCTATGTCAAAATCAGTTCGAACAGTCTGCGAATTACCCACATACCAAAAAGAAAAACCCCACAAAATTACAAAACCATGGAAGAAGGAATCTTAATTCACACACCACTTACCTCAAAACTGTTGGCGCTTGGATCGTTTGGTTAACATGACCCGTTAGGGTTCCATGCGTTTCTATCATAGCGTTTCTATTCTTCACTCTCTTCTTTCTCCTTTTTTGTTTTTCTTCTCCCGTTCTTCTTTCTTTTTTTTTTTAACTTTAGCCTTAATAATTATATATCAGACCATTTAAGTGGGCTGAAACTTTAGGCCACAAAATAAATAAATAAAGAAGTTTGAGCTTTCTAAACAAAAATCTAGTTGGGCTAAGATAGGGCTGGACTTTTGGGCCACAAAAATAAATAAATAGGTTTTGGGCTTTCTTAAAAAAATTTAGTTGGGCTAAGATAGGACTGGCCTTTTGGGCCATAAAAATAAATAAATAGGTTTTGGGCATTCTAAAAAAATCTAGTTGAGCTAAGATATTATAAAGTATCCCCTCCTCTAAAAAGTTTCGTCCTCGAAACATAAACGTACCTAGAGATAAAAAGAGACTTGGATGGTGTTGACGCATGACTGACTTCGTACGATAGATTTTCCTTTAATACAACTGGGGGATATTTGAGCACGTGCAAAGGATCTGGTTCATATTTTCTAAGCATATAGACATGGAAGACATCGTGAATCTTCAACAATTCCGATGGTAGCTCAAGTCGATACGCGACACGACCAATCCTTTGCACGATCGTAAATGGGCCAATATACCTTGGACTCAACTTTCCTCGACGGCGGAATCGCAACACGCCCTTCCATGGAGAAACTTTCAGAAAAAACTTTGTCTCCTTCATTAAACTCCAAATCGCGCCTTCTATTATCTGCGTAGCTTTACTGTCGATCTTGCGCTGCCTTAAATCTGTCTCGAATAAGATATTTTTACCTTCGCATCTTCGATAAGCTCTACTTGTTCGATTTGTCTCTCGCAAACCTCATCCCAAAAGAGCGGTGTTCGACACTTTCGGCCATACAGAGCTTTGTACGGGGACATTCCAATGCTTGAATGATAACTGTTGTTATAAGCGAACTCCACCATAGTCACGTACTTATACCAGCTACCTCCCAAATTCAACACCACTGCACGTAGCATGTCTTCTAGTGTCTGTATAGTGCTCTCTGACTGTCCATCAGTCTGTGGATGAAACGAGGTACTGAATAGTAATTTTGTACCTAGCGCTTTCTATAGACTAGACCAAAAACGAGAAGTGAATCTTGGATCACGATCAGATATGATTGACACTGGTACTCCATGCAATCTCACAATCTCATCGACTTATAACCTGACAAGTTTCTCTAAAGATTCGTTGGTATGCATATTTTCTTCATCATGACGCATATTTTCTACATCATGATGCTCATTTTCTTCTTCATGATGCTCATTTCCTTCAACATGATGCTCATATTTTCTTCATCATGATGTTCATTTCCTTCATCATAATATTCATATTTTCTTCATCATGATGCTCATTTTCTTCATCATGACGCATATTTTATTCATGATGATGCTCATTTTCTTCATCATGATGCTCATTTTCTTCATCATGACACTCATTTCCTTTATCATGATGCTCATTTTCTTCATCATGATGCTCACTTTATTCATAATGATGCTCATTTTCTTCATCATGATGCATATTTTCTTTATAATGTGCACTTTTTCTTCATTATAATGTATATTTTATTCTTCATGATGCATATTTTTTTCATCATGATGCATATTTTCTTCATCATGAAGCTAATTTTTTCATCATGATACTCATTTTATTCATCAAGATGCATATTTTCTTCATCATAATGTTCATTTTCTTCATCATGACATATATATATCTTCTTCATCATGATGCTCATTTTCTTCTTCACGATGCAAATTTTCTTCATCATGATGCATATTTCCTTCACCATGATGCTCATATTTTCTTCTTCATGATGCTCATTTCCTTCACCATGATGCTCATATTTTCATCATCATGATGCATATTTTATTCATCATGTTGCTCATTTTCTTCAACATGATGCATATTTTCTTCATCATGGTGCTCATTTTCTTCATCATGACGCTCATTTTCTTCATCATGATGCATATTTTTTTCATCATGATACATATTTTCTTCGTCATGATGCATATTTTCTTCATCATGATGTTCATTTTCTTCATCATGACGCTCATTTCCTTCATCATGATACTCATTTTCTTCATCATGATGCATATTTTCTTCATCATGATGCATATTTTCTTCATCATGATTCTCATTTTCTTCATCATGATTCTCGTTTCCTTCATCATGATGCATATTTTCTTCATCATGATGCATATTTTCTACATCATGATGCTCATTTTCTTCCTAATGATGCTCATTTTCTTCATCATGATGCATATTTTCATCATCATGATGTATATTTTCTTCATCATGAAGCTCATTTTCTTCATCATGTCGTTCATTTTCTTCATCTTGATGCTTGTTTCCTTCGTCATGACGCATATTTTTTCTTCATCATGACGCATATTTTCGTCATCATAATGCTCATTTTCTTTATCATGATGCTCATTTTCTTCATCATGATGCATATTTTCTTCATCATGATGCTCATTTTCTTCATCATGACGCTCATTTCCTACATCATGATGCTCATTTTCTTCATCATGATGCTCATTTTATTTATCATGATGCATATGTTTTTCTTCATGATACATATTTTTGTCATCAAGATGCATATGTTCTTCATCATGATCCATATTTTCTTCATCATGATGCATATTTTCTTTATCATGATGCTAATTTTCTTCATTATGATGCTCATTTCCTTCATCATGATGCTCATTTCCTTCATCATGATGCATATTTTCTTCATAATGATGCATATTTTCTTCATCATAATGCTCATTTTCTTCATAATGGTGCAAATTTTCTATCATCATGATGCTTATTTTTTTCATCATGATGCATATCTTCTTCATCATGATGCATATTTTCTTCATCAAGATTCTAATTTTCTTCATCATGATGCTCGTTTCCTTCATCATGATGCATATTTTCTTCATAATGACGCTTATTTCCTACATCTTGATGCTCATTTTCTTCATAATGATGCTCATTTTGTTCATCATGATGCATATTTTCTTCTTCATGACGCTCATTTCCCACATCACGATGCTCATTTTCTTTATCATGATGCTCGTTTCCTTCGTCATGATGCATATTTTTTCTACATCATGACGTATATTTTCTTCATCATAATGCTCATTTTCTTCATAATGATGCTCATTTTTCATCATGATGCATATTTTCTTCATAATGATGCTCATTTTCTTCACCATGACGCTCGTTTTCTTCTTCATGATGCTCATTTTATTCATCATGATGCATTTTTTTCTTCATGATACATGTTTTCGTCATCAAGATGCATATGTTCTTCTTCATGATGCATATTTTCTTCATCATTATGCTAATTTTCTTCAACATGATGCTCATTTCCTTCATCATGATGCATATTTTCTTCATCATGATGCATATTTTCTTCATAATATTGCTCATTTTCTTCATAATGATGCAAATTTTCTTCATCATGATGCTCATTTTTTCATCATGATGCATATTTTCTTCTTCATGATGCATATTTTTATCATCATGATGTATATTTTTTCATCATGATGCTAATTTTATTCATCATGATACTCACTTACTTCTTCATGATGCTCATTTCCTTCATCATGATGCTCATTTCCTTCATCATGATGCATATTTTCTTTATCACGATGCTCATTTCTTCATCATGAGGCTCATTTCCTTCATCATGATGCATATTTTCTTCATTATGATGCATATTTTCTTCATCATGATGCTCATTTTCTTCATCATGATGCTCGTTTTCTTCATCATGATGCTCATTTTCTTCAATATGATGCATGTTTTCGTCATCATGATTCATATTTTCTTCATCATGACTCTCATTTTTTTCATCATGATGCATATCTTCTTCATCATGATACATATTTTCTTCATCATGATGCTCATTTTCTTCATCATGATGCATATTTTCTTCATCATGATGCTCATTTTCTTCATCATGATGCATATTTTCTTCATTATGATGCATATTTTCTTCATCATGAAGCTCATTTTCTTCATGATGTTACTCATTTCCTTCATCATGATGCTCATTTCCTTCATCATGATGCTCATTTTCTTAATCATAATGCACATGATCTTCATCATGATGCACATTTTCTTCATCATGATGCTCATTTTTTTCATCATGATGCTCATTTCCTTCATCATGAAGCATATTTCCTTCATAATGATGCTCATTTTCTTCATCATGATGTATATTATATTTATTATGAGGCTCATTTTCTTCATCATGAAGCTCATTTCCTTCATGATAATGCTCATTTCCTTCATCATGATGCTCATTTCCTTCATCATGATGCTCATTTTCTTCATCATGATGCATATTTTCTTCTTCATGACGCTCATTTTCTTCATAATGACGCTCATGTTCTTCATCATGATGCATATTTTCTTCGTCGTGATGCATCATGATGCTCATTTTCTTCAATATGATGTTCATTTTCTTCATCATGACACTCATTTCTTTTATCATGATGCTCATTTTCTTCATCATGATGCTCACTTTCTTTATCATGATACTTATTTTCTTCATCATTATGCATATTTTCTTCATCATGATGCATATTTTATTCATCATGATGCTCATTTCCATCATCATAGTGCATATTTTATTCATCATGACGCATATTTTCTTCATCATGATGCTCATTTTCTTTATCATAGTACTCATTTTTTTCATAATGATGCTCATTTTCTTCATCATGATGCATATTTTCTTTATAATGATGCACTTTTTCTTCATCATAATGTATATTTTATTCTTCATGATCCATATTTTCTTCATCATGATGCATATTTACTTCATCATGAACCTAATTTTCTTCATCATGATACTCATTTTCTTCATCAAGATGCATATTTTCTTCATCATAATGCTCATTTTCTTCATCATGATATATATCTTCTTCATCATGATGCTCATTTTTTTCTTCATGATGCATATTTTCTTCATCATGATGTATATTTCCTTCACCATGATGCTCATATTTTATTCTTCATGATGCTCATTTCCTACACCATGATGCTCATATTTTCTTCATCATGATGCATATTTTATTCATCATGTTGCTCATTTTCTTCAACATGATGCATATTTTCTTCATCATAGTGCTCATTTTCTTCATCATAATGCTCATTTTCTTCATCATGATGCATATTTTCTTCATCATGATGCATATTTTCTTCGTCATGATGCATATTTTCTTCATCATGATGCTCATTTTCTTCATCATGACGCTCATTTCCTTCATCATGATGCTCATTTTCTTCATCATGATGCATATTTTCTTCATCATGATGCATATTTTCTTCATCATGATTCTCATTTTCTTCATCATGATGCTCGTTTCCTTCATCATGATGCATATTTTCTTCATCATGATGCATATTTTCTACATCATGATGCTCATTTTCTTCCTAATGATGCTCATTTTCTTCATCATGATGCATATTTTCATCATCATGATGTATATTTTCTTCATCATGACGCTCATTTTCTACATCATGTCGCTCATTTTCTTCATCTTGATGCTCGTTTCCTTCGTCATGATGCATATTTTTTCTTCATCATGACACATATTTTTTTAAAGATAATGCTCATTATCTTTATAATGATGTTCATTTTCTTCATCATGATGCATATTTTCTTCATCATGATGCTCATTTTCTTCATCATGACGCTCATTTCCTTCATCATGAGGCTCATTTTCTTCATCATGATGCTCATTTTATTTATCATGATGCATATGTTTTTCTTCATGATACATATTTTTGTCATCAAGATGCATATGTTCTTCATCATGATACATATTTTCTTCATCATGATGGATATTTTCTTCATCATGATGCTAATTTTCTTCATCATGATGCATATTTTCTTCATCATGATGCTAATTTTCTTCATAATGATGCAAATTTCCTTCATCATGATGCTCATTTTTTTCATCATGATGCATATTTTCTTCTTCATGATGCATATTTTTATCATCAAAATGTACATTTTTTCATCATGATGCTAATTTTCTTCATCATGATGCTTATTTCCTTCATCATGATGCTCGTTTCCTTCATCATGATGCATATTTTCTTCATCATGATGCTCATTTCTTCATCATGAGGCTCCTTTCCTTCATCATGATGCATATTTTCTTCATTATGATGCATATTTTCTTCATCATGATGCTCATTTTCTACATCATGATGCTCGTTTTCTTCATCATGATGCTCATTTTCTTCAATATGATGCATGTTTTTGTCATCATGATTCATATTTTCTTCATCATGACTCATTTTTTTCATCATCATGCTCATTTCCTTTATCATGATGATTATTTTCTTCATCATGATGCATATCTTCTTCATCATGATACATATTTTCTTCATCATGATGCTCATTTTCTTCATCATGATGCATATTTTCTTCATCATGATGCTCATTTTCTTCATCATGATGCATATTTTCTTCATTATGATGCATATTTTCTTCATCATGAAGCTCATTTTCTTCATGATGTTACTCATTTCCTTCATCATGATGCTCATTTCTTCGTCATGATGCTCATTTTCTTCATCATAATGCACATGTTCTTCATCATGATGCACATTTTCTTCATTATGATGCTCATTTTCTTCATCATGATGCTCATTTCCTTTATCATGAAGCATATTTCCTTCATCATGATGCTCATTTTCTTCATCATGATGTATATTTTATTTATTATGAGGCTCATTTTCTTCATCATGAAGCTCATGTCATTCATGATAATGCTCATTTCATTCATCATGATGATCATTTCCTTCATCATGATGCTCATTTTCTTCATCATGATGCATATTTTCTTCATCATGACGCTCATTTTCTTCATAATGACGCTCATGTTCTTCATCATGATGCATATTTTCTTTGTCGTGATGCATCATGATGCTCATTTTCTTCATTATGATGTTCATTTTCATCATCATGATGCACATTTCTTCATCAAGATGCTCGTTTTCTTCGTCATGATACTCATTTTCTTCATCATGATGCATATTTTTTAAACATGATGCATGTTTTCTTCATCATGATGCAAATTTTCTTCATCATGATTCATATTTTCTTCATCATGATGCTCATTTTCTTCATCATGATGCTCATTTTATTCATCATTATGCTCATTTCCTTTATCATGATGCTCATTTTTTTCATCATGATGCTTATTTTCTTCATCATGATGCATATTTTTTTCATCATTATGCATCTTTTCTTCATCATGATTCATATTTTCTTCATCATGATGCATATTTTCTTCATTATGATTCTCATTTTATTCATCTTGATAAATATTTTCTTTATCATGATGCTCGTTTCCTTCATTATGATGCATAATTTCTTCATCATGACGCATATTTTCTTCATCATGATGCTCATTTTCTTCACCATGATGCATATTTTTTCATCATGATACATATTTTCTTCATCACGATGCTCATTTTCTTCATCATGATGCACATTTTCTTATCATGATGCTCATTTCCTTCATCATAATGCATATTTTATAAATCATGATGCATATTTTCTTCATCATGATGTTCATTTTCTTCATCATGATACTCATTTTCTTCATAATGATGCACATTTTCTTCATCATGATGCATATTTCTTCATCATGATGCATATTTTCTTTTTCATGATGCATATTTCTTCATCATGATTCTCCATCATTATGATGCTCATTTCCTTCGTTATGATGCCTATTTTCTTCATCATTATGTTCATTTTCTTCATCATGATGCTTATTTTTTTCATCGTGATGTATATCTTTTTCATCATGATACATATTTTCTTCATGATGATGCATATTTTCTTCTTCAAGATACATATTTTCATCATCATGATGCATATTTCATCATCATGATGTTCATTTCCTTCTTCATGATGATGCTCTTTTCCTTCATCATGATGCTCATTTCCTTCATCATTAAGCATATTTTGGTTATCATGATGCTCCTTTTCTTCATCATAATGCATATTTTCTTCATCATGATGCTCATTTTCTTCATCATGATGTATATCTTCTTCATCATGATGCAAATTTTCTTCATCATGATGCTCATTTCTTTCAACATGATGCATATTTTCTTCATCATGATGCTCATTTCCTTCATCATGATGCTCATATTTTTTTCATCATGAAGCTCATTTCCTTCATCATGATGCTCATATTTTTTTTCATCATGATGCTTAATTTCTTCATCATGATGCTCATTTCCTTCATCATTGTGCTCATTTTTTTCATCATGATGCTCATTTTCTTCATCATGATGCATATTTTATTCATCATGATGCCATTTTCTTCATCATGATGCTCATTTTATTCATCATGATACATATTTTTTTCATCATGATGCAAATTTTCTTCATCTTGATTCTCATTTTATTCATCATGATAAAAAATATTTTCATCATGATGCTCGTTTCATTCATCATGATGCATATTTTCTTCATCATGACGCATTTTTTCTTCATTATGATGCTCATTTTCTTCATCATGATGCATATTTTTTCATCATGATAGATATTTTATTCATCATGATGCTCATTTTCTTCATCATGATACATATTTTCATCGCCATGATGCTCATTTCCTTCATCATGATGTATATTTTCTTCATAATGATGCTAATTTTCTTCATCATGAGGCATATTATCTTTATCATGATGCATATTTTCTTCATCATGATGCATATTTTCTTCATCATGATGCTCATTTTCTTTATCATAGTACTCATTTTTTTCATAATGATGCTCATTTTCTTCATCATGATGCATATTTTCTTTATAATGATGCACTTTTTCTTCATCATAATGTATATTTTATTCTTCATGATCCATATTTTCTTCATCATGATGCATATTTTCTTCATCATGAACCTAATTTTCTTCATCATGATACTCATTTTCTTCATCAAGATGCATATTTTCTTCATCATAATGCTCATTTTCTTCATCATGATATATATCTTCTTCATCATGATGCTCATTTTTTTCTTCATGATGCATATTTTCTTCATCATGATGTATATTTCCTTCACCATGATGCTCATATTTTATTCTTCATGATGTTCATTTCCTACACCATGATGCTCATATTTTCTTCATCATGATGCATATTTTATTCATCATGTTGCTCATTTTCTTCAACATGATGCATATTTTCTTCATCATAGTGCTCATTTTCTTCATCATGATGCTCATTTTCTTCATCATGATGCATATTTTCTTCATCATGATGCATATTTTCTTCGTCATGATGCATATGTTCTTCATCATGATGCTCATTTTCTTCATCATGACGCTCATTTCCTTCATCATGATGCTCATTTTCTTCATCATGATGCATATTTTCTTCATCATGATGCATATTTTCTTCATCATGATGCTCATTTTCTTCATCATGATGCATATCTTCTTCATCATGATGCAAATTTTCTTCATCATGATTCTCATTTTCATTATAATGACGTATATTTTCTTAATCATGATGCTCATATCCTTCAACATGATGCTCATATTTTCTTCATCATGATGCTCATTTCCTTCATCATGATGCTCATGTTTTCTTCATCATGATGCTCATTTCCTTCATCATGATGCTCATTTCCTTTATCATGATGCATATTTTTTTTATCATGATGATTATTTTTTTCATCATGATGCTCATTTTCTTCATCATGACGCATATTTTATTCATCATGATGCTCATTTTCTTCATCATGATGCTCATTTTCTTCATCATGACGATCATTTCCTTTATCATGATGGTTAATTTCTTCATCATGATTCTCATTTTCTTTATTATGATGCTTATTTTCTTCAACATGATGCATATTTTCTTCATCATGATGCATTTTCTTCATCATGATGATAATTTTCTCCATAATGATGCTCATTTTCTTCATCATGATGCTCATTTCCTTCATCATGATGCGTATTTTCTTCATCATGATGTTCATTTTCTTCTTCAAGATGCAAATTTTCTTCATCATGATGCTCATTTTTTCATCGTGATGCATCTATTCTTCATCGTGATGCATATTTTCTTCATCATGAGTCATATTTTCTCTTTCATTATGCATATTTTAATCATCATGATGCATATTTTCTTCATCATGATGCTCATTTCCTTCATCATGATGCTCATTTCCTTCATCATGATGCATATTTACATCATCATGATTATCCTTTTCTTCATCATGATGCTTTCATCGTGATGTATCTTTTCTTCATCATGATGGAGATTTTTTCATCATGATGCTCATTTTCTGTATCATGATGTATATTTTCTTCATCATGATGCTCATTTCCTTCATCATGATGCTCATATTTTCTTCATCATGATGCTCATTTTTTTCATCATGATGCATATTTTCTTCATCATAATGCTCATTTTCTTCATAATGATGCAAATTTTCTTCATCATGATGCTCATTTTTTCATCATGATGCATATTTTCTTCTTCATGATGCATATTTTTATCATAATGATGCATATTTTTTCACGTGATGCTAATTTACTTCTTCAAGATGCTCATTTCCTTTATCATGATGCTCATTTCCTTCATCATGATGCATATTTTCTTCATCATGATGCTCATTTTCTTCATCATGAGGCTCATTTTCTTCATCTTAATGATATTTTCTTCATCTTGATGCTCATTTTCCTCATCATGATGCTCGTTTTCTTCATCATGATTCTCATTTTCTTCAATATGATGCATATTTTCGTCATCATGATTCATATTTTCTTCATCATGACTCTCATTTTTTTCATCATGATGCTCATTTCCTTTATCATGATGATTATTTTCATCATCATGATGCATATCTTCTTCATCATGATACATATTTTCTTCATCATGATGCTCATTTTCTTCATCATGATGCTCATTTTCTTCATCATGATGCATATTTTATTCATCATGATGTCATTTTCTTCATCATGATGCTCATTTTATTCATCAAGATACATATTTTTTTCATCATGATGCAAATTTTCTTCATCTTGATTCTCATTTTATTCATCATGATAAAAAATATTTTCATCATGATGCTCGTTTCATTCATCATGATGCATATTTTCTTCATCATGACGCATTTTTTCTTCATTATGATGCTCATTTTCTTCATCATGATGCATATTTTTTCATCATGATAGATATTTTATTCATCATGATGCTCATTTTCTTCATCATGACGCTCATTTCCTTCATCATGAGGCTCATTTTCTTCATCATGATGCTCATTTTATTTATCATGATGCATATGTTTTTCTTCATGATACATATTTTTGTCATCAAGATGCATATGTTCTTCATCATGATACATATTTTCTTCATCATGATGGATATTTTCTTCATCATGATGCTAATTTTCTTCATCATGATGCATATTTTCTTCATCATGATGCTAATTTTCTTCATAATGATGCAAATTTCCTTCATCATGATGCTCATTTTTTTCATCATGATGCATATTTTCTTCTTCATGATGCATATTTTAATCATCAAAATGTACATTTTTTCATCATGATGCTAATTTTCTTCATCATGATGCTTATTTACTTCTTCATGATGCTCATTTCCTTCATCATGATGCTCGTTTCCTTCATCATGATGCTTATTTTCTTCATCATGATGCTCATTTCTTCATCATGAGGCTCCTTTCCTTCATCATGATGCATATTTTCTTCATTATGATGCATATTTTCTTCATCATGATGCTCATTTTCTTCATCATGATGCTCGTTTTCTTCATCATGATGCTCATTTTCTTCAATATGATGCATGTTTTTGTCATCATGATTCATATTTTCTTCATCATGACTCATTTTTTTCATCATCATGCTCATTTCCTTTATCATGATGATTATTTTCTTCATCATGATGCATATCTTCTTCATCATGATACATATTTTCTTCATCATGATGCTCATTTTCTTCATCATGATGCATATTTTCTTCATCATGATGCTCATTTTCTTCATCATGATGCATATTTTCTTCATTATGATGCATATTTTCTTCATCATGAAGCTCATTTTCTTCATGATGTTACTCATTTCCTTCATCATGATGCTCATTTCTTCATCATGATGCTCATTTTCTTCATCATAATGCACATGTTCTTCATCATGATGCACATTTTCTTCATTATGATGCTCATTTTCTTCATCATGATGCTCATTTCCTTTATCATGAAGCATATTTCCTTCATCATGATGCTCATTTTCTTCATCATGATGTATATTTTATTTATTATGAGGCTCATTTTCTTCATCATGAAGCTCATGTCATTCATGATAATGCTCATTTCATTCATCATGATGATCATTTCCTTCATCATGATGCTCATTTTCTTCATCATGATGCATATTTTCTTCATCATGACGCTCATTTTCTTCATCATTATGTTCATTTTCTTCATCATGATGCTTATTTTTTTCATCGTGATGTATATCTTTTTCATCATGATACATATTTTCTTCATGATGATGCATATTTTCTTCTTCAAGATACATATTTTCATCATCATGATGCATATTTCATCATCATGATGTTCATTTCCTTCTTCATGATGATGCTCTTTTCCTTCATCATGATGCTCATTTCCTTCATCATTAAGCATATTTTGGTTATCATGATGCTCCTTTTCTTCATCATAATGCATATTTTCTTCATCATGATGCTCATTTTCTTCATCATGATGTATATCTTCTTCATCATGATGCAAATTTTCTTCATCATGATGCTCATTTCTTTCAACATGATGCATATTTTCTTCATCATGATGCTCATTTCCTTCATCATGATGCTCATATTTTTTTCATCATGAAGCTCATTTCCTTCATCATGATGCTCATATTTTTTTTCATCATGATGCTTAATTTCTTCATCATGATGCTCATTTCCTTCATCATTGTGCTCATTTTTTTCATCATGATGCTCATTTTCTTCATCATGATGCATATTTTATTCATCATGATGCCATTTTCTTCATCATGATGCTCATTTTATTCATCAAGATACATATTTTTTTCATCATGATGCATATTTTCTTCATCATGATGCATATTTTCATCATCATGATGCATATCTTCTTCATCATGATACATATTTTCTTCATCATGATGCTCATTTTCTTCATCATGATGCTCATTTTCTTCATCATGATGCATATTTTATTCATCATGATGCCATTTTCTTCATCATGATGCTCATTTTATTCATCAAGATACATATTTTTTTCATCATGATGCAAATTTTCTTCATCTTGATTCTCATTTTATTCATCATGATAAAAAATATTTTCATCATGATGCTCGTTTCATTCATCATGATGCATATTTTCTTCATCATGACGCATTTTTTCTTCATTATGATGCTCATTTTCTTCATCATGATGCATATTTTTTCATCATGATAGATATTTTATTCATCATGATGCTCATTTTCTTCATCATGATACATATTTTCATCGCCATGATGCTCATTTCCTTCATCATGATGTATATTTTCTTCATAATGATGCTAATTTTCTTCATCATGAGGCATATTATCTTTATCATGATGCATATTTTCTTCATCATGATGCATATTTTCTTCATCATGATGCTCATTTTCTTTATCATAGTACTCATTTTTTTCATAATGATGCTCATTTTCTTCATCATGATGCATATTTTCTTTATAATGATGCACTTTTTCTTCATCATAATGTATATTTTATTCTTCATGATCCATATTTTCTTCATCATGATGCATATTTTCTTCATCATTAACCTAATTTTCTTCATCATGATACTCATTTTCTTCAACAAGATGCATATTTTCTTCATCATAATGCTCATTTTCTTCATCATGATATATATCTTCTTCATCATGATGCTCATTTTTTTCTTCATGATGCATATTTTCTTCATCATGATGTATATTTCCTTCACCATGATGCTCATATTTTATTCTTCATGATGTTCATTTCCTACACCATGATGCTCATATTTTCTTCATCATGATGCATATTTTATTCATCATGTTGCTCATTTTCTTCAACATGATGCATATTTTCTTCATCATAGTGCTCATTTTCTTCATCATGATGCTCATTTACTTCATCATGATGCATATTTTCTTCATCATGATGCATATTTTCTTCGTCATGATGCATATATTCTTCATCATGATGCTCATTTTCTTCATCATGACGCTCATTTCCTTCTTCATGATGCTCATTTTCTTCATCATGATGCATATTTTCTTCATCATGATGCATATTTTCTTCATCATGATGCATATCTTCTTCATCATGATGCAAATTTTCTTCATCATGATTCTCATTTTCATTATAATGACATATATTTTCTTAATCATGATGCTCATATCCTTCAACATGATGCTCATATTTTCTTCATCATGATGCTCATTTCCTTCATCATGATGCTCATGTTTTCTTCATCATGATGCTCATTTCCTTCATCATGATGCTCATTTCCTTTATCATGATGCATATTTTTTTTATCATGATGATTATTTTTTTCATCATGATGCTCATTTTCTTCATCATGACGCATATTTTATTCATCATGATGCTCATTTTCTTCATCATGATGCTCATTTTCTTCATCATGACGATCATTTCCTTTATCATGATGGTTAATTTCTTCATCATGATTCTCATTTTCTTTATTATGATGCTTATTTTCTTCAACATGATGCATATTTTCTTCATCATGATGCATTTTCTTCATCATGATGATAATTTTCTCCATAATGATGCTCATTTTCTTCATCATGATGCTCGTTTCCTTCATCATGATGCGTATTTTCTTCATCATGATGTTCATTTTCTTCTTCAAGATGCAAATTTTCTTCATCATGATGCTCATTTTTTCATCGTGATGCATCTCTTCTTCATCGTGATGCATATTTTCTTCATCATGAGTCATATTTTCTCTTTCATTATGCATATTTTAATCATCATGATGCATATTTTCTTCATCATGATGCTCATTTCCTTCATCATGATGCTCATTTCCTTCATCATGATGCATATTTACATCATCATGATTATCCTTTTCTTCATCATGATGCTTTCATCGTGATGTATCTTTTCTTCATCATGATGGAGATTTTTTCATCATGATGCTCATTTTCTGTATCATGATGTATATTTTCTTCATCATGATGCTCATTTCCTTCATCATGATGCTCATATTTTCTTCATCATGATGCTCATTTTTTTCATCATGATGCATATTTTCTTCATCATAATGCTCATTTTCTTCATAATGATGCAAATTTTCTTCATCATGATGCTCATTTTTTCATCATGATGCATATTTTCTTCTTCATGATGCATATTTTTATCATAATGATGCATATTTTTTCACGTGATGCTAATTTACTTCTTCAAGATGCTCATTTCCTTTATCATGATGCTCATTTCCTTCATCATGATGCATATTTTCTACATCATGATGCTCATTTTCTTCATCATGAGGCTCATTTTCTTCATCTTAATGATATTTTCTTCATCTTGATGCTCATTTTCCTCATCATGATGCTCGTTTTCTTCATCATGATTCTCATTTTCTTCAATATGATGCATATTTTCGTCATCATGATTCATATTTTCTTCATCATGACTCTCATTTTTTTCATCATGATGCTCATTTCCTTTATCATGATGATTATTTTCATCATCATGATGCATATCTTCTTCATCATGATACATATTTTCTTCATCATGATGCTCATTTTCTTCATCATGATGCTCATTTTCTTCATCATGATGCATATTTTATTCATCATGATGCCATTTTCTTCATCATGATGCTCATTTTATTCATCAAGATACATATTTTTTTCATCATGATGCAAATTTTCTTCATCTTGATTCTCATTTTATTCATCATGATAAAAAATATTTTCATCATGATGCTCGTTTCATTCATCATGATGCATATTTTCTTCATCATGACGCATTTTTTCTTCATTATGATGCTCATTTTCTTCATCATGATGCATATTTTTTCATCATGATAGATATTTTATTCATCATGATGCTCATTTTCTTCATCATGACGCTCATTTCCTTCATCATGAGGCTCATTTTCTTCATCATGATGCTCATTTTATTTATCATGATGCATATGTTTTTCTTCATGATACATATTTTTGTCATCAAGATGCATATGTTCTTCATCATGATACATATTTTCTTCATCATGATGGATATTTTCTTCATCATGATGCTAATTTTCTTCATCATGATGCATATTTTCTTCATCATGATGCTAATTTTCTTCATAATGATGCAAATTTCCTTCATCATGATGCTCATTTTTTTCATCATGATGCATATTTTCTTCTTCATGATGCATATTTTTATCATCAAAATGTACATTTTTTCATCATGATGCTAATTTTCTTCATCATGATGCTTATTTACTTCTTCATGATGCTCATTTCCTTCATCATGATGCTCGTTTCCTTCATCATGATGCATATTTTCTTCATCATGATGCTCATTTCTTCATCATGAGGCTCCTTTCCTTCATCATGATGCATATTTTCTTCATTATGATGCATATTTTCTTCATCATGATGCTCATTTTCTTCATCATGATGCTCGTTTTCTTCATCATGATGATCATTTTCTTCAATATGATGCATGTTTTTGTCATCATGATTCATATTTTCTTCATCATGACTCATTTTTTTCATCATCATGCTCATTTCCTTTATCATGATGATTATTTTCTTCATCATGATGCATATCTTCTTCATCATGATACATATTTTCTTCATCATGATGCTCATTTTCTTCATCATGATGCATATTTTCTTCATCATGATGCTCATTTTCTTCATCATGATGCATATTTTCTTCATTATGATGCATATTTTCTTCATCATGAAGCTCATTTTCTTCATGATGTTACTCATTTCCTTCATCATGATGCTCATTTCTTCATCATGATGCTCATTTTCTTCATCATAATGCACATGTTCTTCATCATGATGCACATTTTCTTCATTATGATGCTCATTTTCTTCATCATGATGCTCATTTCCTTTATCATGAAGCATATTTCCTTCATCATGATGCTCATTTTCTTCATCATGATGTATATTTTATTTATTATGAGGCTCATTTTCTTCATCATGAAGCTCATGTCATTCATGATAATGCTCATTTCATTCATCATGATGATCATTTCATTCATCATGATGCTCATTTTCTTCATCATGATGCATATTTTCTTCATCATGACGCTCATTTTCTTCATAATGACGCTCATGTTCTTCATCATGATGCATATTTTCTTTGTCGTGATGCATCATGATGCTCATTTTCTTCATTATGATGTTCATTTTCATCATCATGATGCACATTTCTTCATCAAGATGCTCGTTTTCTTCGTCATGATACTCATTTTCTTCATCATGATGCATATTTTTTTAAACATGATGCATGTTTTCTTCATCATGATGCAAATTTTCTTCATCATGATTCATATTTTCTTCATCATGATGCTCATTTTCTTCATCATGATGCTCATTTTCTTCATCATTATGCTCATTTCCTTTATCATGATGCTCATTTTTTTCATCATGATGCTTATTTTCTTCATCATGATGCATATTTTTTTCATCATTATGCATCTTTTCTTCATCGTGATTCATATTTTCTTCATCATGATGCATATTTTCTTCATTATGATTCTCATTTTATTCATCTTGATAAATATTTTCTTTATCATGATGCTCGTTTCCTTCATCATGATGCATAATTTCTTCAACATGACGCATATTTTCTTCATCATGATGCTCATTTTCTTCACCATGATGCATATTTTTTCATCATGATACATATTTTCTTCATCACGATGCTCATTTTCTTCATCATGATGCACATTTTCTTATCATGATGCTCATTTCCTTCATCATAATGCATATTTTATAAATCATGACGCATATTTTCTTCATCATGATGTTCATTTTCTTCATCATGATACTCATTTTCTTCATAATGATGCACATTTTCTTCATCATGATGCATATTTCTTCATCATGATGCATATTTTCTTTTTCATGATGCATATTTTCTTCATCATGATTCTCATTTCCATCATTATGATGCTCATTTCCTTCGTTATGATGCCTATTTTCTTCATCATTATGTTCATTTTCTTCATCATGATGCTTATTTTTTTCATCGTGATGTATATCTTTTTCATCATGATACATATTTTCTTCATGATGATGAATATTTTCTTCTTCAAGATACATATTTTCATCATCATGATGCATATTTCATCATCATGATGTTCATTTCCTTCTTCATGATGATGCTCTTTTCCTTCATCATGATGCTCATTTCCTTCATCATTAAGCATATTTTGGTTATCATGATGCTCCTTTTCTTCATCATAATGCATATTTTCTTCATCATGATGCTCATTTTCTTCATCATGATGTATATTTTCTTCATCATGATGCAAATTTTCTTCATCATGATGCTCATTTCTTTCAACATGATGCATATTTTCTTCATCATGATGCTCATTTCCTTCATCATGATGCTCATATTTTTTTCATCATGAAGCTCATTTCCTTCATCATGATGCTCATATTTTTTTCATCATGATGCTTAATTTCTTCATCATGATGCTCATTTCCTTCATCATTGTGCTCATTTTTTTCATCATGATGCTCATTTTCTTCATCATGATGCATATTTTATTCATCATGATGCCATTTTCTTCATCATGATGCTCATTTTATTCATCATGATACATATTTTTTTCATCATGATGCAAATTTTCTTCATCTTGATTCTCATTTTATTCATCATGATAAAAAATATTTTCATCATGATGCTCGTTTCATTCATCATGATGCATATTTTCTTCATCATGACGCATTTTTTCTTCATTATGATGCTCATTTTCTTCATCATGATGCATATTTTTTCATCATGATAGATATTTTATTCATCATGATGCTCATTTTCTTCATCATGATACATATTTTCATCGCCATGATGCTCATTTCCTTCATCATGATGTATATTTTCTTCATAATGATGCTAATTTTCTTCATCATGAGGCATATTATCTTTATCATGATGCATATTTTCTTCATCATGATGCATATTTTCTTCATCATGATGCTCATTTTCTTTATCATAGTACTCATTTTTTTCATAATGATGCTCATTTTCTTCATCATGATGCATATTTTCTTTATAATGATGCACTTTTTCTTCATCATAATGTATATTTTAGTCTTCATGATCCATATTTTCTTCATCATGATGCATATTTTCTTCATCATGAACCTAATTTTCTTCATCATGATACTCATTTTCTTCATCAAGATGCATATTTTCTTCATCATAATGCTCATTTTCTTCATCATGATATATATCTTCTTCATCATGATGCTCATTTTTTTCTTCATGATGCATATTTTCTTCATCATGATGTATATTTCCTTCACCATGATGCTCATATTTTATTCTTCATGATGCTCATTTCCTACAACATGATGCTCATATTTTCTTCATCATGATGCATATTTTATTCATCATGTTGCTCATTTTCTTCAACATGATGCATATTTTCTTCATCATAGTGCTCATTTTCTTCATCATGATGCTCATTTTCTTCATCATGATGCATATTTTCTTCATCATGATGCATATTTTCTTCGTCATGATGCATATGTTCTTCATCATGATGCTCATTTTCTTCATCATGACGCTCATTTCCTTCATCATGATGCTCATTTTCTTCATCATGATGCATATTTTCTTCATCATGATGCATATTTTCTTCATCATGATGCTCATTTTCTTCATCATGATGCATATCTTCTTCATCATGATGCAAATTTTCTTCATCATGATTCTCATTTTCATTATAATGACGTATATTTTCTTAATCATGATGCTCATATCCTTCAACATGATGCTCATATTTTCTTCATCATGATGCTCATTTCTTCATCATGATGCTCATGTTTTCTTCATCATGATGCCCATTTCCTTCATCATGATGCTCATTTCCTTTATCATGATGCATATTTTTTTTATCATGATGATTATTTTTTTCATCATGATGCTCATTTT
>CM042974.1:7127812-7172526 GCA_023678885.1 Pogostemon cablin
AAAAATTAGCATCATGATGAAGAAAATATGCATCATGATGAAGAAAATATGCATCATGAAGAAGAAAATAAGTATCATGATGAAGAACATATGCATCTTGATGACGAAAATATGTATCTTGAAGAAAAAAATATGCATGATGATGAAGAAAATGAGCATCATGATGAAGAAAATGAGCGTCATGATGTAGGAAATGAGCGTCATGATGAAGAAAATGAGCATCATGATGAAGAAAATATGCATCATGATGAAGAAAGTGAGCATCACTATGAAGAAAATGAGCATCATGATGAAGAAAATATGCGTTTTATCGAAGAAAATATGCATCATAACGAGGGAAACGAGCATCATGATGAAAAAAATGAGCATCATGATGTAGGAAATGAGCGTCATGATGAAGAAAATGAGCATCATGATGAAGAAAATATGCATCATGATGAAGAAAATGAGCATCATTATGAAGAAAATGAGCATCATGATGTAGAAAATATGCGTCATGATAAAGAAAATATGCATCATGATGAAGGAAATGAGCGTCATGATGAAGAAAATGAGCACCATGATGAAGAAAATATGCATCATGATGAAGAAAATGAGCAACAAAACGAAGAAAATATGCATCATGATGAAGAAAATGAGCATCATAATGAAGGAGAAAATATGAGCATCGTGTAGAAGGAAATGAGAATCATGAAGAAGAAAATTTGCATCATGATGAAGAAAATATGTATCATGATGAAGAAAATGAGCATCATTATGAAAAAAATGAGCATCATGATGAAGAAAATATGCATCATGATGAAGAAATATGCATCGTGATGAAGGAAATGAGCTTCATGACGAAGAAAATTAGCATCATGATGAAGAAAATATGCATCATGATGAGGAAAATATGCATCATGATGAAGAAAATATGCATTATGATGAAGAAAATATGCATCATTATAAAGAAAATATGCATCATGATAAAGAAAATGAGAATCATTACGAAGAAAATGAGTATCATGATGAAGAAAATAAACATCATGATGAATAAAATATGTGTCATGATGAATAAAACATGCATCATGATGAAGGAAATAAGCATCATGATGAAGAAAATATGCTTCTTGATAAATAAAATGAGTATCATAATTAAGAAAATATGCATCATGATGAAGAAAATATGCATCATGATGAAGAAAATGAGCGTCATGATAAAGAAAATGAGCACCTTGATGAAGAAACTATGCATCATGATGAAGAAAATGAGCAACATGACGAAGAAAATATGCATCATGATGAAGAAAATGAGCAACATGATGAAGGAAATGGGCATCATGATGAAGAAAATATGAGCATCATGGAGAAGGGAATGAGCATCATGGAGAAGGGAATGAGCATCATGAAGAAGAAAATATGCATCATGATGAAAAAAATATGTATAATTATGAAGAAAATAAGCATCATGATGAAGAAAAGGAGCATTATGATGAAGAAAATATGCATCATGATGAAGAAAATGAGAATCATTATGAAGAAAATGAGTATCATGATGAAGAAAATAAGCATCATGATGAATAAAATATGCGTCATGATGAATAAAATATGCATCCTGATGAAGGAAATGAGCATCATGATGAAGAAAATATGTATCATGATGAAGAAAATGAGCATTACGATGAAGAAAATATGCATCATGATGAAAAAAATATCATCATGATGAAGGAAATGAGCATCATGATGAAAAAAATGGGCGTCATGATGTAGGAAATGAACGTCATGATGAAGAAAATGAGCATCATGATGAAGAAAATATGCGTCATGATGAAGAAAGTGAGCATCACTATGAAGAAAATGAGCATTATGATGAAGAAAATATGCGTTTTGATGAAGAAAATATGCATCATAACGAAGGAAACGAGCATCATGATGAAAAAAATGAGCATCATGATGTAGGAAATGAGCGTCATGATGAAAAAAATGAGCATCATGATGAAGAAAACATGCATCATGATGAAGAAAATATGCATCATGATGAAGAAAATGAGCATCTTTATGAAGAAAATGAGCATCATGATGTAGAAAATATGTGTCATGATAAAGAAAATATGCATCATGATGAAGGAAATGAGCATCATGATGAAGGAAATGAGAATCAAGATGAAGAAAATATGCATCATGATGAAGAAAATGAGCATCATGATGAAGAAAATGAGCACCATGATGAAGAAAATATGCCTCATGATGAAGAAAATGAGCAACAAAACAAAGAAAATATGCATCATGATGAAGAAAATGAGCATCATGATGAAGGAGAAAATATGAGCATCGTGTAGAAGGAAATGAGAATCATGAAGAAGAAAATATGCATCATGATGAAGAAAATATGTATCTTGATGAAGAAAATATGTATCATGATGAAAAAAATGAGCAACATTATGAAAAAAATGAGCATCATGATGAAGAAAATATGCATCATGATGAAGAAATATGCATCGTGATGAAGGAAATGAGCATCATGACGAAGAAAATTTGCATCATGATGAAGAAAATATGCATCATGATGAGGAAAATATGCATCATGAAGAAGAAAATATGCATTATGATGAAGAAAATATGCATCATTATAAAGAAAATATGCATCATGATGAAGAAAATGAGAATCATTACGAAGAAAATGAGTATCATGATTAAGAAAATAAGCATCATGATGAATAAAATATGTGTTATGATGAATAAAATATGCATCATGATGAAGGAAATGAGCATCATGATGAAGAAAATATGCATCATGATGAAGAAAATGAGTATCATAATTAAGAAAATATGAATCATGATGAAGAAAATATGCATCATGATGAATAAATGAGCGTCATGATAAAGAAAATGAGCACCTTGATGAAGAAACTATGCATCATGATGAAGAAAATGAGCAACATGACGAAGAAAATATGCATCATGATGAAGAAAATGAGCAACATGATGAAGGAAATGAGCAACATGATGAAGAAAATATGAGCATCATGGAAAAGGGAATGAGCATCATGAAGAAGAAAATATGCATCATGATGAAAAAAATATGTATAATTATGAAGAAAATGAGCATCATGATGAAGAAAAGGAGCATTATGATGAAGAAAATATGCATCATGATAAAGAGAATGAGAATCATTATGAAGAAAATGAGTATCATGATGAAGAAAATAAGCATCATGATGAATAAAATATGCGTCATGATGAATAAAATATGCATCATGATGAAGGAAATGAGCATCATGATGAAGAAAATATGTATCATGATGAAGAAAATGAGCATTATGATGAAGAAAATATGCATCATGATGAATAAAATATGCATCATGATGAAGGAAATGAGCATCATGATGAAGGAAATGAGTATCATGATGAAGGAAATAAGCCTCATGATGAAGAAAATATGAGCATAATGAATAAGGAAATGAGTATCATGATGACAAAAATTAGCATCATGATGAAGAAAATATACATCATGATGAAGAAAATATGCATCATGAAGAAGAAAATAAGTATCATGACGAAGAACATATGCATCTTGATGACGAAAATATGTATCTTGAAGAAAAAAATGTGCATGATGATGAAGAAAATGAGCATCATGATGAAGAAAATGAGCGTCATGATGTAGGAATTGAGCGTCATGATGTAGGAATTGAGCGTCATGATGAAGAATATATGCATCATGATGAAGAAAGTGAGCATCACTATGAAGAAAATGAGCATCATGATGAAGAAAATATGCATTTTGATTAAGAAAATATGCATCATAACGAAGGAAACGAGCATCATGATGAAAAAAATGAGCATCATGATGTAGGAAATGAGCGTCATGATGAAGAAAATGAGCATCATGATGAAGAAAATATGCATCATGATGAAGAAAATATGCATCATGATGAAGAAAATGAGCATCATTATTAAGAAAATGAGCATCATGATGTAGAAAATATGCGTCATGATAATGAAAATATGTATCATGATGAAGGAAACGAGCATCATGATGAAGGAAATGAGAATCAAGATGAAGAAAATATGCATCATTATGAAGAAAATATGTATCATGATGAAAAAAATATGCATCATGATGAAGGAAATGAGCGTCATGATGAAGAAAATGAGCACCATGATGAAGAAAATATGCATCATGATGAAGAAAATGAGCAACAAAACGAAGAAAATATGCATCATGATGAAGAAAATGAGCATCATGATAAAGGAGAAAATATGAGCATCGTGTAGAAAGAAATTAGAATCATGAAGAAGAAATATGCATCATGATGAAAAAATATGTATCATGACGAAGAAAATGAGCATCATTATGAAAAAAATGAGCATCATGATGAAGAAAATATGCATCATGATGAAGAAAATGAGAATTATGATGATGAAATATGCATCGTGATGAAGGAAATGAGCATCATGACGAAGAAAATTGGCATCATGATGAAGAAAATATGCATCATGATGAGGAAAATATGCATCATGAAGAAGAAAATATGCATTATGATGAAGAAAATATGCATCATTATAAAGAAAATATGCATCATGATGAAGAAAATGAGAATCATTATGAAGAAAATGAGAATCATTATGAAGAAAATGAGTATCATGATGAAGAAAATAAGCATCATGATGAATAAAATATGTGTCATGATGAATAAAATATGCATCATGATGAAGGAAATGAGCATCATGATGAAGAAAATATGCATCATGATGAAGAAAATATGCATCATGATGAAGAAAATGAGCGTCATGATGAAGAAAATGAGCACCTTGATGAAGAAACTATCCATCATGATGAAGAAAATGAGCAACATGACGAAGAAAATATGCATCATGATGAAGAAAATGAGCAACATGATGAAGGAAATGAGCATCATGATGAAGAAAATATGAGCATCATGGAGAAGGGAATGAGCATCATGAAGAAGAAAATATGCATCATGATGAAAAAAATATGTATCATTATGAAGAAAATTAGCATCATGATGAAGAAAATGAGCATTATGATGAAGAAAATATGCATCATGATGAAGAAAATGAGTATCATTATGAAGAAAATAAGCATCATGATGAATAAAATATGCGTAATGATGAATAAAATATGCATCATGATTAAGGAAATGAGCATCATGATGAAGAAAATATGTATCATGATGAAGAAAATGAGCATTATGATGAAGAAAATATGCATCATGTTGAAAAAAATGTGCATCATGATGAAGGAAATGAGCATCATGATGAAGGAAATGAGTATCATGATGAAGGAAATAAGCCACATGATGAAGAAAATATGAGCATAATGAATAAGGAAATGAGTATCATGATGACAAAAATTAGCATCATGATGAAGAAAATATGCATCATGATGAAGAAAATATGCATCATGAAGAAGAAAATAAGTATCATGATGAAGAACATATGCATCTTCATGACGAAAATATGTATCTTGAAGAAAAAAATATGCATGATGTTGAATAAAATGAGCATCATGATGAAGAAAATAAGCGTCATGATGTAGGAAATGAGCGTCATGATGAAGAAAATTAGCATCATGATGAAGAAAATATGCATCATGATGAAGAAAGTGAGCATCACAATGAAGAAAATGAGCATCATGATGAAGAAAATATGCGTTTTGATGAATAAAATGTGCATCATAATGAAGGAAACGAGCATCATGATGAAAAAAATGAGCATCATGATGTAGGAAATGTGCGTCATGATGAAGAAAATGAGAATCATGATGAAGAAAATATGCATCATGATGAAGAAAATGAGCATCATTATGAAGAAAATTAGCATCATGATGTAGAAAATATGCTTCATTATAAAGAAAATATGCATCATGATGTAGGAAATGACCGTCATGATAAAGAAAATGAGCACCATGATGAAGAAAATATGCATCATGATGAAGAAAATAAGCAACAAAACGTAGAAAATATGCATCATGATGAAGAAAATGAGCATCTTGATGAAGGAGAAAATATGAGCATCGTGTAGAAGGAAATGAGAATCATGAAGAAGAAAATATGCATCATGATGAAGAAAATATGTATCATGATGAAGAAAATGAGCATCATTATGAAAAAAAATGATCATCATGATGAAGAAAATATGCATCATGATGAAGAAATATGCATCGTGATGAAGGAAATGAGCATCATGACGAAGAAAATTAGCATCATGATGAAGAAAATATGCATCATGATGAGAAAAATATGCATCATGAAGAAGAAAATATGCATTATGATGAAGAAAATATGCATCATTATAAAGAAAATATGCATCATGATGAAGAAAATGAGAATCATTACGAAGAAAATGAGTATCATGATGAAGAAAATAAGCATCATGATGAATAAAATATGTGTCATGATGAATAAAATATGCATCATGATGAAGGAAATGAGCATCATGATGAAGAAAATATGCATCATGATGAAGAAAATGAGTATCATGATGAAGAAAATATGCATCATGATGAAGAAAATGAGCGTCATGATAAAGAAAATGAGCACCTTGATGAAGAAACTATGCATCATGATGAAGAAAATGAGCAACATGACGAAGAAAATATGCATCATGATGAAGAAAATGAGCAACATGATGAAGGAAATGAGCATCATGATGAAGAAAATATGAGCATCATGGAGAAGGGAATGAGCATCATGAAGAAGAAAATATGCATCATGATGAAAAAAATATGTATAATTATGAAGAAAATGAGCATCATGATGAAGAAAAGGAGCATTATGATGAAGAAAATATGCATCATGATGAAGATAATGAGAATCATTATGAAGAAAATGAGTATCATGATGAAGAAAATAAGCATCATGATGAATAAAATATGCGTCATGATGAATAAAATATGCATCATGATGAAGGAAATGAGCATCATGATGAAGAAAATATGTATCATGATGAAGAAAATGTGCATTATGATGAAGAAAATATGCATCATGATGAAAAAAATATGCATCATGATGAAGGAAATGAGCATCATGATGAAGGAAATGAGTATCATGATGAAGGAAATAAGCCTCATGATGAAGAAAATATGAGCATAATGAATAAGGAAATGAGTATCATGATGACAAAAATTAGCATCATGATGAAGAAAATATGCATCATGATGAAGAAAATATGCATCATGAAGAAGAAAATAAGTATCATGATGAAGAACATATGCATCTTGATGACGAAAATATGTATCTTGAAGAAAAAAATATGCATGATGATGAAGAAAATGAGCATCATGATGAAGAAAATGAGCGTCATGATGTAGGAAATGAGCTTCATGATGAAGAAAATGAGCATCATGATGAATTAAATATGCATCATGATGAAGAAAGTGAGCATCACTATGAAGAAAATGAGCATCATGATGAAGAAAATATGCGTTTTGATGAAGAAAATATGCATCATAACGAAGGAAACGAGCATCATTATGAAAAAAATGAGCATCATGATGTAGGAAATGAGCGTCATGATGAAGAAAATGAGCATAATGATGAAGAAAATATGCATCATGATGAAGAAAATATGCATCATGATGAAGAAAATGAGCATCATTATGAAGAAAATGAGCATCATGATGTAGAAAATATGCATCATGTTAAAGAAAATATGCATCATGATGAAGGAAACGAGCATCATGATGAAGGAAACGAGCATCATGATGAAGGAAATGAGAATCAAGATGAAGAAAATATGCATCATTATGAAGAAAATATGTATCGTGATGAAAAAAATATGCATCATGATGAAGGAAATGAGCGTCATGATGAAGAAAATGAGCACCATGATGAAGAAAATATGCATCATGATGAAGAAAATGAGCAACAAAATGAAGAAAATATGCATCATGATGAAGAAAATGAGCATCATGATGAAGGAGAAAATATGAGAATCGTGTAAAAGGAAATGAGAATCATGAAGAAGAAAATATGCATCATGATGAAGAAAATATGTATCATGATGAAGAAAATGAGCATCATTATGAAAAAAACGAGAATCATTATGCATCATGATGAAGAAAATGAGAATTATGATGAAGAAATATGCATCGTGATGAAGGAAATGAGCATCATGACGAAGAAAATTAGCATCATGATGAAGAAAATATGCATCATGATGAGGAAAATATGCATCATGAAGAAGAAAATATGCATTATGATGAAGAAAATATGCATCATTATAAAGAAAATATGCATCATGATGAAGAAAATGAGAATCATTATGAAGAAAATGATTATCATTATGAAGAAAATGAGTATCATGATGAAGAAAATAAGCATCATGATGAATAAAATATGTGTCATGATCAATAAAATATGCATCATGATGAAGGAAATGAGCATCATGATGAAGAAAATATTCATCATGATGAAGAAAATGAGTATCATGATGAAGAAAATATGCATCATGATGAATAAAATGAGCGTCATGATAAAGAAAATGAGCATATTGATGAAGAAACAATGCATCATGATGAAGAAAATGAGCAACATGACGAAGAAAATATGCATCATGATGAAGAAAATGAGCAACATGATGAAGGAAATGAGCATCATGATGAAGAAAATATGAGCATCATGGAGAAGGGAATGAGCATCATGAAGAAGAAAATATGCATCATGATGAAAAAAATATGTATCATTATGAAGAAAATTAGCATCATGATGAAGAAAATGAGCATTATGATGAAGAAAAATATGCATCATGATGAAGAAAATGAGAATCATTATGAAGAAAATGAGTATCATGATGAAGAAAATAAGCATCATGATGAATAAAATATGCGTCATGATGAATAAAATATGCATCATGATTAAGGAAATGAGCATCATGATGAAGAAAATATGTATCATGATGAAGAAAATGAGCATTATGATGAAGAAAATATGCATCATGATGAAAAAAATATGCATCATGATGAAGGAAATGAGCATCATGATGAAGGAAATGAGTATCATGATGAAGGAAATAAGCCTC
The DNA here is from genome assembly GCA_023678885.1 of Pogostemon cablin. Classification (NCBI taxonomy): domain Eukaryota; kingdom Viridiplantae; phylum Streptophyta; class Magnoliopsida; order Lamiales; family Lamiaceae; genus Pogostemon; species Pogostemon cablin. Next base: position 7,136,837 of record CM042974.1, read on the forward strand.
ATGATGAAGAAAATATGAGCATAATGAATAAGGAAATTAGTATCATGATGACGAAAATTAGCATCATGATGAAGAAAATATGCATCATGATGAACAAAATATGCATCATGAAGAAGAAAACAAGTATCATGATGAAGAACATATGCATCTTGATGACGAAAATATGTATCTTGAAGAAAAAAATATGCATGATGATGAAGAAAATGAGCATCATGATGAAGAAAATTAGCGTCATGATGTAGGAAATGAGCGTCATGATGAAGAAAATTAGCATCATAATGAAGAAAATATGCATCATGATGAAGAAAGTGAGCATCATTATGAAGAAAATGAGCATCATGATGAAGAAAATATGCATTTTGATGAAGAAAATATGCATCATAACGAAGGAAACGAGCATCATGATGAAAAAAATGAGCATCATGATGTAGGAAATGAGCGTCATGATGAAGAAAATGAGCATCATGATGAAGAAAATATTCATCATGATGAAGAAAATGAGTATCATGATGAAGAAAATATGCATCATGATGAATAAAATGAGCGTCATGATAAAGAAAATGAGCATATTGATGAAGAAACAATGCATCACGATGAAGAAAATGAGCAACATGACGAAGAAAATATGCATCATGATGAAGAAAATGAGCAACATGATGAAGGAAATGAGCATCATGATGAAGAAAATATGAGCATCATGAAGAAGAAAATATGCATCATGATGAAAAAAATATGTATCATTATGAAGAAAATTAGCATCATGATGAAGAAAATGAGCATTATGATGAAAAAAATATGCATCATGATGAAGAAAATGAGAATCATTATGAAGAAAATGAGAATCATTATGAAGAAAATGAGTATCATGATGAATAAAATATGCGTCATGATGAATAAAATATGCATCATGATTAAGGAAATGAGCATCATGATGAAGAAAATTTGTATCATGATGGAGAAAATGAGCATTATGATGAAAAAAATATGCATCATGATGAAAAAAATATGCATCATGATGAAGGAAATGAGCACCATGATAAAGTAAATGAGTATCATGATGAAGGAAATAAGCCTCATGATGAAGAAAATATGAGCATAATGAATAAGGAAATTAGTATCATGATGACGAAAATTAGCATCATGATGAAGAAAATATGCATCATGATGAACAAAATATGCATCATGAAGAAGAAAACAAGTATCATGATGAAGAACATATGCATCTTGATGACGAAAATATGTATCTTGAAGAAAAAAATATGCATGATGATGAAGAAAATGAGCATCATGATGAAGAAAATTAGCGTCATGATGTAGGAAATGAGCGTCATGATGAAGAAAATTAGCATCATAATGAAGAAAATATGCATCATGATGAAGAAAGTGAGCATCACTATGAAGAAAATGAGCATCATGATGAAGAAAATATGCGTTTTGATGAAGAAAATATGCATCATAACGAAGGAAACGAGCATCATGATGAAAAAAATGAGCATCATGATGTAGGAAATGAGCGTCATGATGAAGAAAATGAGCATCATGATGAAGAAAATATTCATCATGATGAAGAAAATGAGTATCATGATGAAGAAAATATGCATCATGATGAATAAAATGAGCGTCATGATAAAGAAAATGAGCATATTGATGAAGAAACAATGCATCACGATGAAGAAAATGAGCAACATGACGAAGAAAATATGCATCATGATGAAGAAAATGAGCAACATGATGAAGGAAATGAGCGTCATGATGAAGAAAATATGAGCATCATGAAGAAGAAAATATGCATCATGATGAAAAAAATATGTATCATTATGAAGAAAATTAGCATCATGATGAAGAAAATGAGCATTATGATGAAAAAAATATGCATCATGATGAAGAAAATGAGAATCATTATGAAGAAAATGAGAATCATTATGAAGAAAATGAGTATCATGATGAATAAAATATGCGTCATGATGAATAAAATATGCATCATGATTAAGGAAATGAGCATCATGATGAAGAAAATATGTATCATGATGAAGAAAATGAGCATTATGATGAAGAAAATATGCATCATGATGAAAAAAATATGCATCATGATGAAGGAAATGAGCATCATGATGAAGGAAATGAGTATCATGATGAAGGAAATAAGCCTCATGATGAAGAAAATATGAGCATAATGAATAAGGAAATGAGTATCATGATGACGAAAATTAGCATCATGATGAAGAAAATATGCATCATGATGAACAAAATATGCATCATGAAGAAGAAAACAAGTATCATGATGAAGAACATATGCATCTTGATGACGAAAATATGTATCTTGAAGAAAAAAATATGCATGATGATGAAGAAAATGAGCATCATGATGAAGAAAATTAGCGTCATGATGTAGGAAATGAGCGTCATGATGAAGAAAATTAGCATCATGATGAAGAAAATATGCATCATGATGAAGAAAGTGAGCATCACTATGAAGAAAATGAGCATCATGATGAAGAAAATATGCGTTTTGATGAAGAAAATATGCATCATAACGAAGGAAACGAGCATCATGATGAAAAAAATGAGCATCATGATGTAGGAAATGAGCGTCATGATGAAGAAAATGAGCATCATGATGAAGAAAATATGCATCATGATGAAGAAAATATGCATCATGATGAAGAAAATGAGCATCTTTATGAAGAAAATGAGCATCATGATGTAGAAAATACGCGTCAGATAAAGAAAATATGCATCATGATGAAGGAAACGAGCATCATGATGAAGGAAATGAGAATCAAGATGAAGAAAATATGCATCATTATGAAGAAAATATGTATCATGATGAAAAAAATATGCATCATGATGAAGGAAATGAGTGTCATGATGAAGAAAATGAGCACCATGATGAAGAAAATATGCCTCATGATGAAGAAAATGAGCAACAAAACGAAGAAAATATGCATCATGATGAAGAAAATGAGCATCATGATGAAGGAGAAAATATGAGCATCGTGTAGAAGGAAATGAGCATCATGAAGAAGAAAATATGCATCATGATGAAGAAAATATGTATCATGATGAAGAAAATGAGCATCATTATGAAAAAAATGAGCATCATGATGAAGAAAATATGCATCATGATGAAGAAAATGAGAATTATGATGAAGAAATATGCATCGTGATGAAGGAAATGAGCATCATGACGAAGAAAATTAGCATCATGATGAAGAAAATATGCATCATGATGTGGAAAATATGCATCATGAAGAAGAAAATATTCATTATGATGAAGAAAATATGCATCATTATAAGGAAAATATGCATCATGATGTAGAAAATGAGAATCATTATGAAGAAAATGAGAATCATTATGAAGAAAATGAGTATCATGATGAAGAAAATAAGCATCATGATGAATAAAATATGTGTCATGATGAATAAAATATGCATCATGATGAAGGAAATGAGCATCATGATGAAGAAAATATTCATCATGATGAAGAAAATGAGTATCATGATGAAGAAAATATGCATCATGATGAATAAAATGAGCGTCATGATAAAGAAAATGAGCATATTGATGAAGAAACAATGCATCATGATGAAGAAAATGAGCAACATGACGAAGAAAATATGCATCATGATGAAGAAAATGAGCAACATGATGAAGGAAATGAGCATCATGATGAAGAAAATATGAGCATCATGGAGAAGGGAATGAGCATCATGAAGAAGAAAATATGCATCATGATGAAAAAAATATGTATCATTATGAAGAAAATTAGCATCATGATGAAGAAAATGAGCATTATGATGAAGAAAATATGCATCATGATGAAGAAAATGAGAATCATTATGAAGAAAATGAGTATCATGATGAAGAAAATAAGCATCATGATGAATAAAATATGCGTCATGATGAATAAAATATGCATCATGATTAAGGAAATGAGCATCATGATGAAGAAAATTTGTATCATGATGGAGAAAATGAGCATTATGATGAAGAAAATATGCATCATGATGAAAAAAATATGCATCATGATGAAGAAAATGAGCATCTTTATGAAGAAAATGAGAATCAAGATGAAGAAAATATGCATCATTATGAAGAAAATATGTATCATGATGAAAAAAATATGCATCATGATGAAGGAAATGAGAGTCATGATGAAGAAAATGAGCACCATGATGAAGAAAATATGCCTTATGATGAAGAAAATGAGCAACAAAACGAATAAAATATGCATCTTGATGAAGAAAATGAGCATCGTGATGAAGGAGAAAATATGAGCATCGTGTAGAAGGAAATGAGCATCATGAAGAAGAAAATATGCATCATGATGAAGAAAATATGTATCATGATGAAGAAAATGAGCATCATTATGAAAAAAATGAGCATCATGATGAAGAAAATATGCATCATGATGAAGAAAATGAGAATTATGATGAAGAAATATGCATCGTGATGAAGGAAATGAGCATCATGACGAAGAAAATTTGCATCATGATGAAGAAAATATGCATCATGATGAGGAAAATATGCATCATGAAGAAGAAAATATTCATTATGATGAAGAAAATATGCATCATTATAAGGAAAATATGCATCATGATGTAGAAAATGAGAATCATTATGAAGAAAATGAGTATCATGATGAAGAAAATAAGCATCATGATGAAAAAAATATGTGTCATGATGAATAAAATATGCATCATGATGAAGGAAATGAGCATCATGATGAAGAAAATATGCATCATGATGAAGAAAATGAGTATCATGATGAAGAAAATATGCATCATGATGAAGAAAATATGCATCATGATGAAGAAAATGAGCGTCATGATGAAGAAAATGAGCACCTTGATGAAGAAACTATGCATCATGATGAAGAAAATGAGCAACATGACGAAGAAAATATGTATCATGATGAAGAAAATGAGCAACATGATGATGGAAATGAGCATCATGATGAAGAAAATATGAGCATCATGGAGAAGGGAATGAGCATAATGAAGAAGAAAATATGCATCATGATGAAAACATATGTATCATTATGAAGAAAATGAGCATCATGATGAAGAAAATGAGCATTATGATGAAGAAAATATGCATCATGATGAAGAAAATGAGAATCATTATGAAGAAAATGAGTATCATGATGAAGAAAATAAGCATCATGATGAATAAAATATGCGTCATGATGAATAAAATATGCATCATGATGAAGGAAATGAGCATCATGATGAAGAAAATATGTATCATGATGAAGAAAATGAGCATTATGATGAAGAAAATATGCATCATGATGAAGGAAATGAGCATCATGATGAAGGAAATGAGCATCATGATGAAGGAAATAAGCCTCATGATGAAGAAAATATGAGCATAATGAATAAGGAAATGAGTATCATGATGACGAAAATTAGCATCATGATGAAGAAAATATGCATCATGATGAACAAAATATGCATCATGAAGAAGAAAATAAGTATCATGATGAAGAACATATGCATCTTGATGACGAAAATATGTATCTTGAAGAAAAAAATATGCATGATGATGAAGAAAATGAGCATCATGATGAAGAAAATTAGCGTCATGATGTAGGAAATGAGCGTCATGATGAAGAAAATGAGCATCATGATGAAGAAAATATGCATCATGATGAAGAAAGTGAGCATCACTATGAAGAAAATGAGCATCATGATGAAGAAAATATGCGTTTTGATGAAGAAAATATGCATCATAACGAAGGAAACGAGAATCATGATGAAAAAATGAGCATCATGATGTAGGAAATGAGCGTCATGATGAAGAAAATGAGCATCATGATGAAGAAAATATGCATCATGATGAAGAAAATATGCATCATGATGAAGAAAATGAGCATCATTATGAAGAAAATGAGCATCATGATGTAGAAAATATGCGTCATGATAAAGAAAATATGCATCATGATGAAGGAAACGAGCATCATGATGAAGGAAATGAGAATCAAGATGAAGAAAATATGCATCATTATGAAGAAAATATGTATCATGATGAAAAAAATATGCATCATGATGAAGGAAATGAGCGTCATGATGAAGAAAATGAGCACCATGATGAAGAAAATATGCATCATGATGAAGAAAATGAGCAACAAAACGAAGAAAATATGCATCATGATGAAGAAAATGAGCATCATGATGAAGGAGAAAATATGAGCATCGTGTAGAAGGAAATGAGCATCATGAAGAAGAAAATATGCATCATGATGAAGAAAATATGTATCATGATGAAGAAAATGAGCATCATTATGAAAAAAATGAGCATCATGATGAAGAAAATATGCATCATGATGAAGAAAATGAGAATTATGATGAAGAAATATGCATCGTGATGAAGGAAATGAGCATCATGACGAAGAAAATTAGCATCATGATGAAGAAAATATGCATCATGATGAGGAAAATATGCATCATGAAGAAGAAAATATGCATTATGATGAAGAAAATATGCATCATTATAAAGAAAATATGCATCATGATGTAGAAAATGAGAATCATTATGAAGAAAATGAGTATCATGATGAAGAAAATAAGCATCATGATGAATAAAATATGTGTCATGATGAATAAAATATGCATCATGATGAAGGAAATGAGCATCATGATGAAGAAAATATGCATCATGATGAAGAAAATGAGTATCATGATGTAGAAAATATGCATCATGATGAAAAATATGCATCATGATGAAGAAAATATGCATCATGATGAAGAAAATGAGCGTCATGATGAAGAAAATGAGCACCTTGATGAAGAAACTATGCATCATGATGAAGAAAATGAGCAACATGACGAAGAAAATATGCATCATGATGAAGAAAATGAGCAACATGATGAAGGAAATGAGCATCATGATGAAGAAAATATGAGCATCATGGAGAAGGAAATGAGCATCATGAAGAAGAAAATATGCATCATGATGAAGAAAATATGTATCATTATGAAGAAAATGAGCATCATGATGAAGAAAATGAGAATTATGATGAAGAAAATATGCATCGTGATGAAGGAAATGAGCATCATGAATAAGAAAATGAGCATCATGATGAAGAAAATATGCATCATGATGAGGAAAATATGCATCATGAAGAAGAAAATATGCATTATGATGAAGAAAATATGCATCATTATAAAGAAAATATGCATCATGATGAAGAAAATGAGAATCATTATGAAGAAAATGAGTATCATGATGAAGAAAATAAGCATCATGATGAATAAAATATGCGTCATGATAAATAAAATATGCATCATGATGAAGGAAATGAGCATCATGATGAAAAAAATATGCATCATGATTAAGAAAATGAGCGTCATGATGAAGAAAATGAGCACCTTGATGAAGAAACTATCCATCATGATGAAGAAAATGAGCAACATGACGAAGAAAATATGCATCATGATGAAGAAAATGAGTAACATGATGAAGGAAATGAGCATCATGATGAAGAAAATATGAGCATCATGGAGAAGGAAATGAGCATCATGAAGAAGAAAATATGCATCATGATGAAGAAAATGAGCATTACGATGAAGAAAATGAGCATCATGATGAAGAAAATGAGCATTATGATGAAGAAAATATGCATCGTGATGAAGGAAATGAGCATTATGAATAAGAAAATTAGCATCATGATGAAGAAAATATGCATCATGATGAGGAAAATATGCATCATGAAGAAGAAAATATGCATTATGATGAAGAAAATATGCATCATTATAAAGAAAATATGCATCATGATGAGGAAAATGAGAATTATGATGAAGAAATATGCATCGTGATGAAGGAAATGAGCATCATGACGAAGAAAATTAGCATCATGATGAAGAAAATATGTATCATGATGAGGAAAATATGCATCATGAAGAAGAAAATATGCATTATGATGAAGAAAATATGCATCATTATAAAGAAAATATGCATCATGATTAAGAAAATGAGAATCATTATGAAGAAAATTAGTATCACGATGAAGTAAATAAGCATCATGATGAATAAAATATGCATCATGATGAATAAAATGTGCATCATGATGAAGGAAATGAGCATCATGATGAAGAAAATATGCATCATGATGAAGAAAATGAGTATCATTATGAAGAAAATGAGTATCATGATGAAGAAAATAAGCATCATGATGAATAAAATATGAGTCATGATGAATAAAATATGCGTCATGATGAATAAAATATGCATCATGATGAAGAAAATATGCATCATGATGAAGAAAATATGCATCATGATGAAGAAAATGAGCGTCATGATGAAGAAAATGAGCACCTTGATGAAGAAACTATCCATCATGATGAACAAAATGAGCAACATGACGAAGAAAATATGCATCATGAAGAAGAAAATGAGCAACATGATGAAGGAAATGAGCATCATGATGAAGAATATATGAGCATCATAGAGAAGGAAATGAGCATCATGAAAAAGAAAATATGGATCATGATGAAGAAAATGTGTATCATTATGAAGAAAATGAGCATCATGATGAAGAAAATGAGCATTATGATGAAGAAAATATGCATCGTGATGAAGGAAATGAGCATTATGAATATGAAAATTAGCATCATGATGAAAAAAATATGCATCATGATGAGGAAAAATGCATCATGAAGAAGAAAATATGCATTATGATGAAGAATATATGTATCATTATAAAGAAAATATGCATCATGATGAGGAAAATGTGAATTATGATGAAGAAATATGCATTATGATGAAGAAAATATGCATCATTATAAAGAAAATATGCATCATGATGAAGAAAATGAGAATCATTATGAAGAAAATGAGTATCATGATGAAGAAAATAAGCATCATGATGAATAAAATATGCATCATGATGAATAAAATATGCATCATGATGAAGGAAATGAGCATCATAATGAAGAAAATATGCATCATGATCAAGAAAATGAGTATTATTATGAAGAAAATATGCATCATGATGAAGAAAATGAGCGTCATGAAAAAGAAAATGAGCATCTTGATGAATAAACTATGCATCATGATGAAGAAAATGAGCAATATGACGAAGAAAATATACATCATGATGAAGAAAATGAGCAACATGATGAAGGAAATGAGCATCATGATGAAGAAAATATGAGCATCATGGAGAAGGAAATGAGCATCATGAAGAAGAAAATATGCATCATGATGAAGAAAATATGTATCATTATGAAGAAAATGAGCATCATGATTAAAAAAATGAGCATCATGATGAAGAAAATATGCATCATGATGAAGAAAATGAGCATTATGATGAAGAAAATATGCATCGTGATGATGGAAATGAGCATTATGACGAAGAAAATTAGCATCATGATGAAGAAAATATGCATCATGATGAGGAAAATATGTATTATGATGAAGAAAATATGCATCGTTATAAAGAAAATATGCATCAAGATGAGTAAAATGAGAATCATTATGAAGAAAATGAGTATCATGATAAAGAAAATGAGCATCATGATGAATAAAATATGCGTCATGATGAATAAAATATGCATCATGATGAAAAAATGAGCGTCATAATGAAGAAAATGGGCACCAAGATGAAGAAAATATGCATCATGATGAAGAAAATGATCAACATTACGAAGAAAATATGCATCATGATGAAGAAAATGAGCATCATGATGAAGGAGAAAATATGAGCATCGTGGAGAAGGAAATGAGCATCACGAAGAAGAAAATATGCATCATGATGAAGAAAATATGCATCATGATGAAGAAAATGAGCATCATGATGAAAAAAGTGAGCATCATGATGAAGAAAATATGCATCATGATGAAGAAAATGAGAATTATGATGAAGAAATGTGCATCGTGATGAAGGAAATGAGCATCATGACGAAGAAAATTAGCATCATGATGAAGAAAATATGCATCATGATGAGGAAAATATGCATCATGAAGAAGAAAATATGCATTATGATGAAGAAAATATGCATCATTATAAAGAAAATATGCATCATGATGAAGAAAATGAGAATCATTATGAAGAAAATGAGTATCATGATGAAGAAAATAAGCTTCATGATGAATAAAATATGCGTCATGATGAATAAAATATGCATCATGATGAAGCAAATGAGCATCATGATGAATAAAATATGCATCATGATGAAGAAAATGAGTATCATGATGAAGAAAATATGCATCATGATGAAGAAAATATGCATCATGATGAAGAAAATGAGCGTCATGATGAAGAAAATGAGCACCTTGATGAAGAAACTATCCATCATGATGAAGAAAATGAGCAACATGACGAAGAAAATATGCATCATGATGAAGAAAATGAGCAACATGATGAAGGAAATGAGCATCATGATGAAGAAAATATGAGCGTCATGGAGAAGGAAATGAGAATCATGAAGAAGAAAATATGCATCATGATGAAGAAAATATGTATCATTATAAAGAAAATGAGCATTATGATGAAGAAAATATGCATCGTGATGAAGGAAATGAGCATTATGATGAAGAAAATTAGCATCATGATGAAGAAAATATGCATCATGATGAGGAAAATATGCATCATGAAGAAGAAAATATGCATTATGATGAAGAAAATATGCATCATTATAAAGAAAATATGCATCATGATGAGAAAAATGAGAATTTTGATGAAGAAATATGCATCGTGATGAAGGAAATGAGCGTCGTGACGAAGAAAATTAACATCATGATGAAGAAAATATGCATCATGATGAGGAAAATATGCATCATGAAGAATAAAATATGCATTATGATGAAGAGAATATGCATCATTAAAAAGAAAATATGCATTATGATGAAGAAAATGAGAATCATTATGAAGAAAATGAGTATCATGATATAGAAAATAAGCATCATGATGAATAAAATATGCATCATGATGAATAAAATATGCATCATGATGAAGGAAATGAGCATCATGATGAAGAAAATATGCATCATGATGAAGAAAATGAGTATCATTATGAAGAAAATGAGTATCATGATGAAGAAAATAAGCATCATGATGAATAAAATATATGCGTCATGATGAATAAAATATGCATCATGATAAAGGAAATGAGCATCATGATGAAGAAAATATGCATCATGATGAAGAAAATATGCATCATGATGAAGAAAATGAGCACCTTGATGAAGAAACTATCCATCATGATGAAGAAAATGAGCAACATGACGAAGAAAATATGCATCATGATGAAGAAAATGAGCAACATGATGAAGGAAATGAGCATCATGATGAAGAAAATATGAGCATCATGGAGAAGGAAATGAGCATCATGAAGAAGAAAATATGCATCATGATGAAGAAAATATGTATCATTATGAAGAAAATGAGCATCATGATGAAGAAAATGAGCATTATGATGAAGAAAATATGCATCGTGATGAAGGAAATGAGCATTATGAATAAGAAAATTAGCATCATGATGAAGAAAATATGCATCATGATGAGAAAAATATGCATCATGTAGAAAAAATATGCATTATGATGAAGAAAATATGCATCATTATAAAGAAAATATGCATCATGATGAGGAAAATGAGAATTATGATGAAGAAATATGCATCGTAATGAAGGAAATGAGCATCATGACGAAGAAAATTAGCATCATGATGAAGAAAATATGCATCATGATGAGGAAAATATGCATCATGAAGAAGAAAATATGCATTATGATGAAGAAAATATGCATCATTATAAAGAAAATATGCATCATGATGAAGAAAATGAGAATCATTATGAAGAAAATGAGTATCATGATGAAGAAAATAAGCATCATGATGAATAAAATATGCATCATGATGAAGGAAATGAGCATCATGATGAAGAAAATATGCATCATGATGAAGAAAATATACATCATGATGAAGAAAATATGCATCATGATGAAGAAAATGAGCGTCATGATGAAGAAAATGAGCTCTTTGATGAAGAAACTATGCATCATGATGAAGAAAATGAGCAACATGACGAAGAAAATATGCATCATGATGAAGAAAATGAGAATTATGATGAAGAAATATGCATCGTGATGAAGGAATTGAGCATCATGACGATGAAAATTAGCATCATGATGAAGAAAATATGCATCATGATGAAGAAAATATGCATCATTATAAAGAAAATATGCATCATGATGAAGAAAATGAGAATCATTATGAAGAAAATGAGTATCATGATGAAGAAAATAAGCATCATGATGAATAAAATATGCATCATGATGAATAAAATATGCATCATGATGAAGGAAATGAGCATCATGATGAAGAAAATATGTATCATGATGAAGAAAATGAGTATCATGATGAATAAAATATGCATCATGATGAAGAAAATATGCGTCATGATGAATAAAATATGCATCATGATGAAGGAAATGAGCATCATGATGAAGAAAATATGTATCATGATGAAGGAAATGAGCATTATGATGAAGAAAATATGCATCATGATGAAGAAAATATGAATCATGATGAAGAAAATGAGCAACATGATAATGGAAATGTGCATCATGATGAAGAAAATATGAGCATCATGGAGAAGGAAATGAGCATCATGGAGAAGGAAATGAGCATCATGAAGAAGAAAATATGCATCATGATGAAGAAAATATGTATCATTATGAAGAAAATGAGCATCATGATGAAGAAAATGAGCATTATGATGAAGAAAATATGCATCGTGATGAAGGAAATCAGCATTATGAATAAGAAAATTAGCATCATGATGAAGAAAATATGCATCTTGATTAGGAAAATATGCATCATGAAGAAGAAAATATGTATTATGATGAAGAAAATATGCATCATTATAAAGAAAATATGCATCATGATGAGGAAAATGAGAATTATGATGAAGAAATATGCATCGTAATGAAGGAAATGAGCATCATGACGAAGAAAATTAGCATCATGATGAAGAAAATATGCATCATGATGAGGAAAATATGCATCATGAAGAAGAAAATATGCATTATGATGAAGAAAATATGCATCATTATAAATAAAATATGCATCATGATGAAGAAAATGAGAATCATTATGAAGAAAATGAGTATCATGATGAAGAAAATAAGCATCGTGATGAATAAAATATGCATCATGATGAAGGAAATGATCATCATGATGAAGAAAATATGCATCATGATGAAGAAAATGAGTATCATGATGAAGAAAATATACATCATGATGAAGAAAATATGCATCATGATGAAGAAAATGAGCGTCATGATGAAGAAAATGAGCACCTTGATGAAGAAACTATGCATCATGATGAAGAAAATGAGCAACATGACGAAGAAAATGACAATTATGATGAAGAAATATGCATCGTGATGAAGGAATTGAGCATCATGACGAAGAAAATTAGCATCATGATGAAGAAAATATGTATCATGATGCGGAAAATATGCATCATGAAGAAGAAAATATGCATTATGATGAAGAAAATATGCATCATTATAAAGAAAATATGCATCTTGATGAAAAAAATGAGAATCATTATGAAGAAATTGAGTATCATGATGAAGAAAATAAGCATCATGATGAATAAAATATGCGTCATGATGAATAAAATATGCATCATGATGAAGGAAATGAGCATCATGATGAAGAAAATATGCATCATGATGAAGAAAATGAGTATCTTGATGAAGAAAATATGCATCATGATGAAGAAAATGAGCGTCATGATGAAGAAAATGAGCACATTGATGAAGAAACTATGCATCATGATGAAGAAAATGAGCAACATGACGAAGAAAATATACATCATGATGAAGAAAATGAGCAACATTATGAAGGAAATGAGCATCATGATGAAGAAAATATGAGCATCATGGAGAAGGAAATGAGCATCTTGAAGAAGAAAATATGTATAATATCTTAGCTCAACTGGATTTATTTTAGAAAGCCCAAAACCTATTTATTTATTTTTATGGCCCAAAAGGCCAGCCCTAACTTAGCCCAACTAGATTTATTTTAGAAAGCCCAAAACCTATTTATTTATTTATATGGCCCAAAAGGCCAGCCTTATCTTAGCCCAACTAGATTTTTTTTTAGAAAGCCCAAACTTATTTATTTATTTATTCTGTGGCCCAAAGTTTCAGCCCACTTAAATGGCCTGATATATAATTATTAAGGCTAAAGTTAAAAAAAAAAAGAGAGAAGAACGGGAGAAGAAAAACAATAGAGGGGAAAGAAGAGAGTGAAGAGGAGAAACCCTTGTTGATCAAATTCTCCCTTACAACCCTCATCCTGGGTGGTTTCTAAGTGGTTTTGAGGAAAATGGTGTGTGAATTAAGCTTCCTTCTTCCATGATTTTGTAATTTTGTGGGGTTTTTCTTTTTGGTATGTGGGTAATTTGCAGACTGTTCGAACTGATTTTGACATAGCAATTGCCCTTGAAAGTTTGCAAACTTAATTTCGTACGTAGCTGAACTCGTTAGCTTTCCGTAGCCACTTGAAACGCCTCAATCCGATTATTCTACAATTAGTTATGATTTTTCTCGTAAACAGCCGCTAGCTGGAAAATTTCAGAATTTTTATGTCGAATTCAAACTTATTTTCTATCGTTTCGTTTAGTTAATGTATTGAAACGGGTTATGTGGGATTGGGAACTGATGTTAAGGAGTTACACACCATTTTTATTTAATATCGACTCGTTCGAACTTGATTAGGATTTGTTTTTAGCAATGAAAGGGATGTTACCGCTAATAGTTAGTTATATTTAATTTGTCTTTAATTGCTCATCTCCTTTCAAGGTAATGAACCATCGATGAAGGGCAAGAGACCGACTTCAGATTCCAGAGAGAGTTAATCACTTCCTTGTGAGTTGATAATTCGGGAACGCCTTCTCTTGTGGGAAGTGTGGACCCTCGATAAATGTGCATTATTTTAGTTTTAGTTAATTGATAAGAAAATTATTTGGTATTATGTCATGTGGTAAAGAGCCTGATTGGCTCGATTGCTCTAGTTAGAGTCATGTTAGCCATTTTATGAGTATTATTGATTTTAACTTATGTTGAAGAGCCTTGCCGGCTCGATATCTGATAGTATTTATTGTGAATTATTTGAGAATTGATTCCTGGTTATTCTTGTGTGCCAATTAAGACTCTAACTTGAGTCGTTATTCATTTTATGATGCACATGCATATGTATGCCTGGTACCAAGGTTAAGTAGCCCGAATTGGTCACGGTTCGGGTGAGTTGGAGCGACATTGATTAAGTAGCCCGAATTATCACGGTTCGGGTGAGTTAGAGTGACAACCAAGTTGCCCGGGATTGTCAAACCTGGGTGAGTTAGATCTAACGGGGCACCTGTCCATTTGCCAAAATACTTATACTCTGGAGGGTGATCGTTAGATGGATTAGTCTATTATAGGCTCAGTCAACGTCACCGGTGTGGGACATGCATGTCATATATGTTTATATGTTTGATCATTTCAAGTATTCATGTCGATATTGAATTGTGAACTTTAGCACTTGGCGTGTTGAGAAAGAATATTAATGTGCATTTTATTTAGAGTAACGGTGACGGGCTTGGACTGTCTCTCGACGGAGAGCTCAGTTCGAGGAGGATATTGACTAACCACGCGTCTTTTATGTGATAACATGTTGTTTGAACTAATTGTGTTATTCGTAAATGTGCACTAAGGTTTTTCTTTTCATTAATATGTATACTAAGTGAGAAATAGTTATTGTGGGACGAAATGTGTGATTTTATGTTATGAACCGCGAGTGGAATACATGCTTCGTATAAGGGTCGGGGTGACCGGCTTATCACCTCACAAAGCTAGTGATTTTGCTCACCCCCATCATTCTTTCCTTTTCAGGCTGTTGATATCGTTTTGGTTGGAGGTTTTCCTATCGTTTGCTCGTCATCCAATCCGTGTTTTAGGTACTTTCTCTTTTAATTAAATTGACGGATTAATTGGCGAGATTGTATAGTTTATATTTGGTGACCCCCTTGATGTTCTTTTTGTACTTTCGCGATGTTATATCGTTCATGTATATTTTCTTTAAACTAAGTTACACCTTTGTATTTTGTACCTTTGTAATTCCTTGTTGATACTTTTTGAGACGATGTCCTCGGGTTGTACCCGTTGTTATCAATTGTTCAGCTCTACAGGTACTTGATAGCAAGCCTTACGTTTTCTATAAACTTTGTGGAGTGGAGTGCACCTATTCTGCAAAGTTTATGGTTAACGTGGCGGTTGTCGTGTTCTGTCTGGGGTCGGGGCGTGACAACTTTCTTGGTATCAGAGCCTGGTTTTATATTCTCATTCTTTTTGTGTCAAGCCAATGAGTCCAACTTTGTTTCTATGTCATCCTAAGGTATCGTATTGCCTTGACGTTGACCTTGTATTTTCTTTCCTTTCTTCATTTAAGTCATTATGGCACCTCCAGTTCGTCGTCGAGGTCGAGGACACGCTCCTCGTGATCCTCCGAGTCCTCTACTCTCTTCTGTTCCTCGTGGACCTCGAGGACATGTTTCTTCTGATCATGTCGTTCCTCCGACGGTTACGGACCCTATCAATTCTGATCATAGGGTGCCAGTTTCCCAGGTAGAGCAACCACGGGCCCAGTTGCGACCCGATTCGACCTACATCTAATGTACTAGTTTTTACTCCAGAAATGGCTTTAGGAGGTTCTACTTCTCCAGGTGCACTTTTTATACCTGATTTGGTGAAAGCTGTTGAAAACATGGGGACTTCGAAATTTGACGGTGCAAGAGATGTTTCTAAAGCGGGGCATGGTTAAAGGAGATTACAGAGACCTTTGACACTTTGATGATTGAAGAATGTTATCGTGTGGTCATTGCAACCAAGCTGTTAGGCCCAGATGCACGACGATGGTGGCAGAATCTAAAAGTGACATCTTCGGTTACTATTACATGGGCTATCTTTGTGGAAGGATTCAAAGATCGGCACTTCTCTCAGTACATCAAGGATCAGAAGAGAAAGGAGTTCTTCAACCTCTTTCAAGGCATTATGTCGGTCGTGGAGTACGAAAGCAAATTTCTGGAATTGCGAGAATTCGCTCCTGAGTCATATACGATGAGAGACTTATGCAAGAGATTTGAAGATGGTCTTAATTTAAATATTCGAGATCGCATCAAGTCCGGAGACAAGTACGAGAGTCTTGACAATCTCATAGAAGAAGCCCTGAGGGTAGAAGGTTTAGTTTAGGCGAGACATAAGCTTGCAGAACGATCTCAAAAGAAAAGGCAAGGGAGCGCATTTCCAGGAAATGCATCGAAGGTGTATAGGGGTGTGGGATCTTCGCGTGGCGCACCAAGTTCGGTATCTATTAGTTTTCCTCAACCTCGGGAGCAGTTTAGTAGAGGCGGGAGCAATGTCTCGGGATCGGTTGGTGAAAATCGCAAGTGCCAGAATTGCCTAAAATATCATGACGGCCCCTGTAAGGCTCCTCAAGTATGTTTTCAGTGTCGACAGTCGGGGCATATGCGAAGTTCTTGTCCTCAGCTTATGGGAACGAGCATTCAGGGTTCTGGTCAGCTTCGTGGTAAACTAACATATTCTACACCCAGAGATACTCGATCTGCAGTTACCAGAGTGCCCGATGCCTCAAGCGGCCCTAGTACTCAATCACCTATGCAAGGAAGGAAGCAAACTAGAGTATTTCATATTTCCCAGGAAGAGGCTCGCTCAGATCCGAAGGTTGTGACAGGTAATTTATAATCTGAGTATTTTCACATGCTAAATCTAACCCCGCCTTGTTATGCCACTTGATTACGAATAAAACATTCGTAAGAAATTCTATCTTTCCGAATTTTTAAATCACAATCTCACCTAATATTGCTTCTTTAGGCCATGTGTTTGTGGGAGACCATTAGGTCTACGCTTTATTTGTCCCAAGTTCTGATAGGTCTTATATCCGGGATGATCTTACTGTGATCTTAGATTATCCTATCTCTCATTTGTTACCTGGAATCATCGTTCATACCCCTCTTGGAGAGCGTCTAATTCGTGATTCGGTATTCCTTGGTTGTCCATTGAAGATCAAAGATGTCATTTTAGAGGCTAATTGATACCATTCCCTTCGATTGATCTTGATGTTATTCTTGGCATGGATTGGCTTTCTACTCATCATGCAATTCTCGATTGCCATGAGAAGCTTGTTATTTTTCGTAGACCAGGATTCTCAGAACTTGTTTTTGAAGGTAAACTTCAAACGAGATCCCTCTCTTTTATTTCAATGTTGACTGGGCATAAATTAATGTGTAAGGGTTGTGAGGCGTTCTTGGCATTTGTCATCGATACTTCTCTTTCTGAAACTAAACTAGATGACATCCCGATCGTGAATGAATTTCCTGATGTCTTTCCCGAAGACTTACCAGGACAACCTCCGAATCGAGAGATTGATTTTTCCATTGACGTACTTCCTGGAATCACACCTATATCGATTACTCCATATCAAATGTCGCCTGCTGAGCTCAATGAACTCCAGACACAACTTGGGGAATTATTGGAGAAGGGGTTCATACGACCTAGCACATCTCCGTGGGGTGCTCCATTTCTTTTTGTCAAGAAGAAAGATGGATCACTTCGCCTATGTGTCGACTACCGTCAATTGAACAAGGTGACAATTAAGAACAAATATCCTCTTCCAAGAATCGATGATCTATTTGATCAATTGCAAGGAGCAACTGTGTTCTCAAAATTTGATTTGCGATGCGGTTATCACTAACTCAAGATTAGGGAATTTGATATCCCTAAGTCTGCTTTTCGAACCAGATACGGTCATTTTGAATTCTATGTTATGCCTTTTGGACTCACAAATGCTCCTGCAGCTTTTATGGATCTTATGAATTGGGTCTTTCGGCCGTACTTAGATAAGTTTGTCATCATCTTCATTGATGACATTCTTATTTATTCTAAATCGGACGACGAGCATTCTCATCATCTAAGAATTGCTCTGAACATTCTCAGAGAAAATCAGCTTTATGCTAAATTCTCGAAGTGTGAATTTTGGCTTTTTGAGGTAAGCTTTTTGGGTCATCACATTTCTAAAGAAGGAATCTACGTCGATCCAGTGAAGATTCAAGCTATACTAGAGTGGGAGTGTCCAAAGAACGTGACAGAGATTCGTAGTTTTCTGGGATTAGCAGGATATTATCGATGGTTTGTCAAATACTTTTCGTTATTGGCTTCATCTTTGACTAAATTGACTCGAAAAGGGGTAAAATTTGAATGGAGTGAAGAATGCAAGGAAGCATTTCAAGAATTGAAAAGACGACTCGTTTCAGCACCTATTCTTGCTTTGTCAGACCCAGCGATTGGAGAATTTACCATTTATAGCGACGCCTCGAGACCAGGATTAGGATGCGTTCTCATGCAAGAAGGAAAGGTTATTGCCTACGCTTCAAGGCAATTGAAGAAGAACGAAGAAAATTATCCTACACATGATTTAGAGTTGGCTGCAATCGT
Source organism: Pogostemon cablin (assembly GCA_023678885.1). Taxonomy (NCBI): domain Eukaryota; kingdom Viridiplantae; phylum Streptophyta; class Magnoliopsida; order Lamiales; family Lamiaceae; genus Pogostemon; species Pogostemon cablin. Next base: position 7,156,346 of record CM042974.1, read on the forward strand.
CTTTGCATTGAAGATCTGGAGGAACTATCTGTACGGTGTAACTTGTCGGGTTTTCACTGATCACAAGAGCTTAAAGTATATCACCACGCAAAAGGAGCTCAACCTCAGGCAAAGGCGATGGATGGAGTTGATTAGTGACTATGACTTAGTCATCGATTATCATCCTGGCAAGGCGAACGTTGTTGCAGATGCTCTGAGTAGAAAGTCTTCTACCTCACATGCTTCGATTCAATCTTTTTATCTTCCTATGTTGGAGCAATTTAAATCTTTACACATTTCGCTCGATTGTGAAAAGTCTAATGATTCTTCCTTAATCGCCAAATTCGAGGTTAGACCTACCTTGTTAGAGAAAATTCGAGAACGACAATTACATGATGTTTATTTACAACAGAAGATGGCGAAGCTAAATCAAGGAAAAGAAATAGAATTTCAAATTCGGGATGATGGACTTCTTACTTTTAAAAATCGTTTTTGTGTTCCATCAGAACTTGGTGTTCGTAGAGCTATTCTTGAGGAAGCCCATTCTTCAGCCTATGCTATGCATCCTGGTAGTACCAAAATGTACAAAATACTTCGGGAGCATTATTGGTGGCCAGGTATGAAACGGGACACTACTGAATTTGTATCAAAGTGCTTATCATGCCAACAGATTAAAGCGGAACACCAAAAACCAGCCGGCATGCTTCAACCACTACCTATTCCTGAGTGGAAATGGGAAAACATCACAATGGATTTTGTTTTTGGTTTACCTCGAACCCAAAAGGGTCATGACTCAATTTGGGTCATTGTCGATCGTCTGACGAAATCGGCACATTTCCTTCCAGTGTATACCAACGAATCTTTAGAGAAATTTGCCAAGTTATATGTCGATGAGATCATGAGATTGCACGGAGTACCAGTGTCAATCATATCTGACCGTGATCCAAGATTCACTTCCCATTTTTGGCCTAGTCTGCAGAAAGTGTTAGGTACAAAATTACTATTCAGTACCTCGTTTCATCCACAGACTGATGGACAATCAGAGAGAACTATACAGACACTAGAAGACATGCTACATGCAGTGGTGTTGAATTTGGGAGGTAGCTGGTATAAGTACGTGACTTTGGTGGAGTTCGCTTATAACAACAGTTATCATTCAAGCATTGGAATGCCCCTGTACGAAGCTCTGTATGGTCGAAAGTGTCGAACACCACTCTTTTGGGATGAGGTTGGCAAGAGACAAATCGAACAAGTAGAGCTTATCGAAGATGCGAAGGTAAAAATACAACTTATTCGAGACAGACTTAAGGCAGCGCAAGATCGACAGAAAAGCTACGCAGATAATAGGAGGCGTCATTTGGAGTTTAATGAAGGAGACAAAGTTTTTCTGAAAGTTTCTCCATGGAAGGGCGTGTTGCGATTCTGCCGTCGAGGAAAGTTGAGTCCAAGGTATATTGGCCCGTTTACGATCGTGCAAAGGATTGGTCGTGTCGCGTATCGACTTGAGCTACCATCGGAATTATCGAAGATTCACGATGTCTTCCATGTCTCTATACTTAGAAAATATGAACCAGATCCTTCGCACGTGCTCAAAGATCCCCCAGTTGTATTAAAGGAAAATCTATCGTACGAAGTACAACCTGTTCAAATTGTAGATCGCCGAGAGAAAATGCTTCGTAACAAATCCATTCCTATGGAGAGAATTCTATGGAGAAGTGATCAAATTGAAGAAGAAACATGGGAACCAGAGTCAGTCATGCGTCAACACCATCCAAATCTCTTTTCATCTCTAGGTACGTTTATGTTTCGAGGACGAAACTTTTTAGAGGAGGGGATACTTTATAATATCTTAGCTCAACTAGATTTTTTTTAGAAAGCCCAAAACCTATTTATTTATTTTTATAGCCCAAAAGGCCAGCTCTAACTTAGCCCAACTAGATTTATTTTAGAAAGCCCAAAACCTATTTATTTATTTATATGGCCCAAAAGGCCAGCCTTATCTTAGCCCAACAAGATTTTTTTTAGAAAGCCCAAACTTATTTATTTATTTATTTTGTGGCCCAAAGTTTCAGCCCACTTAAATGGCCTGATATATAATTATTATGTCTAAAGTTAAAAAATTAAAGAGAGAGAAGAACGGGAGAAGAAAAACAAAAGAGGGGAAAGAAGAGAGTGAAGAGGAGAAACCCTTGTTGATCAAATTCTCCCTTACAACCCTCATCCTAGGTGGTTTCTAAGTTGTTTTGAGGTAAGTGGTGTGTGAATTATGCTTCCTTCTTCCATGATTTTGTAATTTTGTGGGGTTTTTCTTTTTGGTATGTGGGTAATTTGCAGACTGTTCGAACTGATTTTGACATAGCTATTGCCCTCAATCCGATTATTGTACAATCCGTTAGCTTTCCGTAGCCACTTGAAATGCCTCAATCCGATTATTCTACAATTAGTTATGATTTTTCTCGTAAACTGCCGCTAGCTGGAAAATTTCAGAATTTTTATGTCGAATTAAACTTATTTTCTATCATTTCGTTTAGTTAATGTATTGAAACGGGTTATGTGGGATTGGGAACTGATGTTAAGGAGTTACATACCATTTTCATTTAATATCGACTCGTTCTAACTCGATTAGGATTTGTTTTTAGGAATGAAAGGGATGTTACCGCTAATAGTTAGTTATATTTAATTTGTCTTTAATTGCTCATCTCCTTTCTAGGTAAAGAACCATCGACGAAGGGCAAGGGACCGACTTCAGATTCCGGAGAGAGTTAATCACTTCCTTGTGAGTTGATAATTCAGGAACGCCTTCTCTTGTGGGAAGTGTGGACCCTCGATAAATGTGCATTTATTTTAGTTTTAGTTAATTAATAAGAAAATTATTTGGTATTGTGTTATGTGATAAAGAGACTGATTGGCTCGATTGCTCTGGTTAGAGTCATGTTGGCCATTTTATGAGTATTATTGATTTTAACTTATCTTGAAGAGCCTTGCCGGCTCGATATCTGATAGCATTTATTGTGAATTATTTGAGAATTGATTTCTGGTTATTCTTGTGTGCCAATTAAGACTCTAACTTGAGTCGTTATTCATCTTATGATGCACGTGCATATGTATGTCTGGTACCAAGGTTAAGTAGCTCGAATTGGTCACGGTTCGGGTGAGTTGGAGAGACATTGATTAAGTAGCCCGAATTGTCGCGGTTCGGGTGAGTTAGAGTGACAACCAAGTTGCACGGGATTGGCAAACCTGGGTGAGTTAGATCTAACGGGGCACCTGTCCATTTGCCAAATACTGATACTCTAGAGGGTGATCGTTAGATGGATTAGTCTATTATAGGCTCAGTCAACGTCACCGGTGTGGGACATGCATGTCATATATGTTTATATGTTTGATCATTTCAAGTATTCACATCGATATTGAATTGTGAACTTTAGCACTTGGCGCGTTGAGAAAGAATATTAATGTGCATTTTATTTAGAGTAACGGTGACGGGCTTGGACTGTCTCTCGACGGAGAACTCAGTTCGAGGAGGATATTGACTACCCACGCGTCTTTTATGTGATAACATGTTGTTTGAACTAATTGTGTTATTCGTAAATGTGCACTAAGGTTTTTATTTTCATTAATATGTATACTGAGTGAGAAATAGTTATTGTGGGACAAATGTGGGATGTTATGTTATGAACCGCGAGTGGAATACATGCTTCGTATAAGGGTCGGGGTGACCGGCTTATCACCTCACTGAGCTAGTGGTTTTGCTCACCCCCATCATTCTTTCCTTTTCAGGCTGTTGATATCGTTTTGGTTGGAGGCTTGCCTATCGTTTGCTCGTCATCCAATCCTTGTTTTGGGTACTTTCTCTTTTATATAAATTGACGGATTCATTGGCGAGATTGTATAGTTTATATTTGGTGACCCCCTTGATGATCTTTTTGTACCTTCGCGATGTTATATCGTTCATGTATATTTTCTTGAAACTAAGTTACACCGTTGTATTTTGTACCTTTGTAAATCCTTGTTGAAACTTTATGAGATGATGTCCTCGGGTTGTACACGTTGTTATCAGTTGTTCAGTTCTATAGGTACTTGATAGCAAGCCTTACGTTTTCTATAAACTTTGTGGAGTGGAGTGCACCCATTCTGCGAAATTTATGGTTAACGTGGCGGTTGTCGCGTTCTGTCTGGGGTCGGGGCGTGACAATACGCTCATTTTCTTCAACATGATGCAAATTTTCTTAATCATGATGCATATTTTCTTTATCGTGATGCTCATTTCCATATTCATGATATTCATTTCCTTTATCATGATGCTTATTTTACTCATCATGATGCATATTTTCATCATCATGATGCTCATTTTCTTCATCATGATGCATATTTTCTTCATCATGATGCATATTTTCTTCATCGTGATGAATATTTTCTTCATCGTATTGAATATTTTCTTCATCTTGATGAATATTTTCTTCTTCATGATGCATATTTTCTTCTTCATGATGATTCTCATTTTCTTCATCATGATTCTAATATTTTCATCTTGATGCCCATTTTCTTCATCATGATGCATATTTTCTTCATCATGACGCTCATTTTCTTCATCATGATGCTAATTTTCTTCATCATGATGCATTTTTCTTCATCGTGATGCTCATTTCCATATTCATGATGCTCATTTTCTTCATCATGATACTCATTTTCTTTATCATGATGCATATTTTCATCATCATGATGCTCATTTCCTTCATTATGATGCTCATTTTCTTCATCATGATGCTAATTTTCTTTATCATGATGCATATTTTCTTTATCGTGATGCTCATTTCCGTATTCATGATGCTCATTTGTTTCATCATGATGCATATTTTCTTCATCATGATGCTCATTTTCTTCATCATGATGCATATTTTCTTCATGATTATGCATATTTTCTTCATTATGATGTATATTTCCTTCATCGTGATGCTTATTTCCTTCATCATAATGCTCATTTTTTTCGTCATAATGCTCGATTTTTTCGTCATGATGCTCATTTTATTCATCCTGATGCATATTTTCTTCATCACAATGCCCATTTTATTCATCATGATGCATATTTTCTTCATCATGATGCATATTTTCTTCATCGTGATGAATATTTTCTTCATCATGATGCATATTTTCTTCATCGTGATGCATATTTTCTTCATCGTGATGAATATTTTCTTCATCTTGATGAATATTTTCTTCTTCATGATGCATATTTTCTTCTTCATGATGATGCTCATTTTCTTCGTTATGATTCTAATATTTTCATCATGATACTCATTTTCTTCATCATAATGCATATTTTCTTCATCATGATGCTAATTTTCTTCATCATGATTCATTTTTCTTCATCGTGATGCTCATTTCCATATTCATGATGCTCATTTTCTTCATCATGATGCTCATTTTTTTTATCATGATGCATAGTTTCATCATCATGATGCTCATTTCCTTCATCATGATGCTCATTTTCATCATCGTGATGCTAATTTTTTTTATCATGATGCATATTTTCTTCATCGTGATGCTCATTTCCTTATTCATGATGCTCATTTGTTTCATCATGATGCATATTTTCTTCATCATGATGCTCATTTTCTTCATCATGTTGCATATTTTCTTCATGATGATGCATATTTTCTTCATTATGATGCATATTTCCTTCATCGTGATGCTCATTTTCTTCATCATAATGCTCATTTTTTTCATCATAATGCTCGTTTTTTTCATCATGATGCTCATTTTCTTCATCTTGATGCATATTTTCTTCATCACAATGCCCATTTTATTCATCATGATGCATATTTTCTTCATCATGATGCATATTTTTTTCATCTTGATGCTCATTTTCTTCATCATGATGCATATTTTTGTCAACATGATGCATATTTTCTTCATCATGATGCTAATATTCTTAATCATGATGTATATTCTCTTCATCATGATGCTCATTTTCTTCATCATGATGCATATTTTCTTCATCATGATGCTCATTTTCTTCATTATGATGCTAATTTTCTTTATCATGATGCATATTTTATTCATCGTGATGCTCATTTCCATATTCATGATGTTCATTTCCTTAATCATGATGCTCATTTTATTCATCATGATGCGTATTTTCATCATCACGATGCTCATTTCATTCATCATGATGCTTATTTTCTTCATCATGATGCATATTTTCTTCATCGTGATCAATATTTTCTTCATCATGATGAATATTTTCTTCATCATGATGCATATTTTTTTTCATGATGATTCTCATTTTCTTCATCATGATTCTAATTTTTTTCATCATGATGCTCATTTTTCTTCATCATGATGCATATTTTCTTCATCATGACGGTCATTTTCTTCATCATGATGCTAATTTTCTTCATCATGATGCATACTTTCTTCATCATGATGCTTATTTCCATATTCATGATGCTCATTTCCTTCATCATGATGCTCATTTTCTAAATCATGATGCATATTTTTATCATCATGATGCTCATTTCCTTCATCATGATGCTCATTTTCTTCATCATGATGCATATTTTCTTCATCATGAGACATTTTTTCTTCATCGTGATGAATATTTTCTTTTTCATGATGCATATTTTTTTCTTCATGATGATTCTCATTTTCTTCATCATGATTCTAATTTTTTTTATCATGATGCTCTTTTTCTTCATCATGATGTATATTTTCTTCATCATGACGCTCATTTTCTTCATCATGATGCTAATTTTCTTCATCATAATGCATATTTTCTTCATCATGATGCTCATTTCCTTCATCATGATGCTCATTTTCTTCATCATGATGCATATTTTCATCATCATGATGCTTATTTCTTTCATCATGATGCTCATTTTCTTTATCATGATGCATATTTTCTTGATCATGATGCATATTTTCTTCATCATGATGCATATTTTCTTCATTGTGATGCTCATTTCCTTATTCACGATGCTCATTTGCTTCATCATGATGCATATTTTCTTCGTCATGATATGCATCATAATGCTCATTTTCTTCGTCATAATGCTCGTTTTCTTCGTCATGATGCTCATTTTCTTCGTCATGATGCATATTTTCTTCATCAGTTTTCGTTATCATGAAACTCATTTTCTGCATCGTGATGCTTATTTTCTGCATCATGATGCTCATTTCCTTCATTATGATGCATATTCTTTTCATCATGGTGCATATTTTTCATCATGATGCATATTTTCTTCATCATGGTGCTTATTTTCTTCATCATGATGCTCATTTTCTTCATTATGATGCTAATTTTCTTCATCATGATGCTCATTTTCATCATCATGATGCTCATTTCCTTTATCACAAAACTCATTTTCTTCATCATGATGCATATTTTCTTCATCATGATGCTTATTTTTTTCATCATGATGCTTATTTTCTTCATCATGATGCATATTTTCGTCATCATGATGCATATTTTCTTCATCAATTTTCTTCATCATGAAAACTCATTTTCTTCATCATGATGCATATTTTCTTCATCATGTTGCTCATTTTCTTAACCGTGATGCATATTTTCTTTATCGTGATACATATTTTCTGCATAATGATGCTTATTTTCTGCATAATGATACTCATTTCCTTCATCATAATGCATATTCTTTTTATCATGATGCATATTTTTTCATCATGATGTATATTTTCTTCATCATGGTGCTTATTTTCTTCATCATGATGCTAATTTCCTTCATCATGATGCTCATTTTCTTCATCATGATGGTCATTTCCTTCATCACAATGCTCATTTTCTTCATCATGATGCATATTTTCGTCATCGTTATGCGTATTTTTTTATCATGATGCTCATTTTCTTCATCATGATGCATATTTTCGTCATCATGATGCATATTTTCTTCATCATGATGCTAATTTTCTTCATCATGATGCATATTCTCTTCTTCATGATGCTAATTTTCTTTATCATGATCCATATTTTCTTCATCATGACGCACATTTTCTTCAACATGATGCAAATTTTCTTAATCATGATGCATATTTTCTTTATCGTGATGCTCATTTCCATATTCATGATATTCATTTCCTTTATCATGATGCTCATTTTACTCATCATGATGCATATTTTAATCATCATGATGCTCATTTTCTTCATCATGATGCATATTTTCTTCATCATGATGCATATTTTCTTCATCGCGATGAATATTTTCTTCATCGTGATGAATATTTTCTTCATCTTGATGAATATATTTTCTTCTTAATGATGCATATTTTCTTCTTCATGATGATTCTCATTTTCTTTATCATGATTTTAATATTTTCATCTTGATGCTCATTTTCTTCATCATGATGCATATTTTCTTTATCATGACTCTCATTTTCTTCATCATGATGCTCATTTTCTTCATCATGATGCATATTTTCTTCATCGTGATGAATATTTTCTTCATCATGATGCATATTTTCTTCTTCATGATGCATATTTTCTTCTTCATAATGATGCTCATTTTCTTCATTATGATTCTAATATTTTCATCATGATGTTCATTTTCTTCATCATAATGCATATTTTCTTCATCATGATGCTCATTTTCTTCATCATGTGCTAATTTTCTTCATCATGATGCATTTTTCTTCATCGTGATGCTCATTTCCATATTCATGATGCTCATTTTCTTCATCATGATGCTCATTTTCTTTATCATGATGCATATTTTCATCATCATGATGCTCATTTCCTTCATCATAATGCTCATTTTCTTCATCATGATGCAAATTTTATTTATCATAATGCATATTTTCTTCATCGTGATGCTCATTTCCTTATTCATGATGCTCATTTGTTTCATCATGATGCATATTTTCTTTATCATGATGCTCATTTTCTTCATCATGATGCATATTTTCGTCATCATGATGCATATTTTCTTCATCATGATGCTAATTTTCTTCATCATGATGCATATTCTCTTCTTCATGATGCTAATTTTCTTTATCATGATCCATATTTTCTTCATCATGACGCTCATTTTCTTCAACATGATGCAAATTTTCTTAATCATGATGCATATTTTCTTTATCGTGATGCTCATTTCCATATTCATGATATTCATTTCCTTTATCATGATGTTCATTTTACTCATCATGATGCATATTTTAATCATCATGATGCTCATTTTCTTCATCATGATGCATATTTTCTTCATCATGATGCATATTTTCTTCATCGCGATGAATATTTTCTTCATCGTGATGAATATTTTCTTCATCTTGATGAATATATTTTCTTCTTCATGATGCATATTTTCTTCTTCATGATGATTCTCATTTTCTTTATCATGATTTTAATATTTTCATCTTGATGCTCATTTTCTTCATCATGATGCATATTTTCTTCATCATGACTCTCATTTTCTTCATCATGATGCTCATTTTCTTCATCATGATGCATATTTTCTTCATCGTGATGAATATTTTCTTCATCATGATGCATATTTTCTTCGTCGTTATGAATATTTTCTTCATCGTGATGAATATTTTCTTCATCTTGATGAATATTTTATTCTTCATGATGCATATTTTCTTCTTTATAATGATGCTCATTTTCTTCATTATGATTCTAATATTTTCATCATGATGCTCATTTTCTTCATCATAATGCATATTTTCTTCATCATGATGCTCATTTTCTTCATCATGTGCTAATTTTCTTCATCATGATGCATTTTTCTTCATCGTGATGCTCATTTCCATATTCATGATGCTCATTTTCTTCATCATGATGCTCATTTTCTTTATCATGATGCATATTTTCATCATCATGATGCTCATTTCCTTCATCATAATGCTCATTTTCTTCATCATGATGCTAATTTTATTTATCATGATGCATATTTTCTTCATCGTGATGCTCATTTCCTTATTCATGATGCTCAGTTTTTTCATCATGATGCATATTTTCTTTATCATGATGCTCATTTTCTTCATCATGATGCATATTTTCGTCATCATGATGCATATTTTCTTCATCATGATGCTAATTTTCTTCATCATGATGCATATTATCTTCTTCATGATGCTAATTTTCTTTATCATGATCCATATTTTCTTCATAATGACGCTCATTTTCTTCAACATGATGCAAATTTTCTTAATCATGATGCATATTTTCTTTATCGTGATGCTCATTTCCATATTCATGATATTCATTTCCTTTATCATGATGCTCATTTTACTCATCATGATGCATATTTTCATCATCATGATGCTCATTTTCTTCATCATGATGCATATTTTCTTCGTCATGATGCATATTTTCGTCATCGTGATGAATATTTTCTTCATCGTGATGAATATTTTCTTCATCTTGATGAATATTTTCTTCCTCATGATGCATATTTTCTTCTTCACGATGATTCTCATTTTCTTCATCAAGATTCTAATATTTTTATCTTGATGCTCATTTTCTTCATCATGATGCATATTTTCTTCATCATGACTCTCATTTTCTTCATCATGATGCTCATTTTCTTCATCATGATGCTCATTTTCTTTATCATGATGCATATTTTCATCATCATGATGCTCATTTCCTTCATCATGATGCTCATTTTCTTCATCATGATGCTAATTTTCTTTATCATGATGCATATTTTTTTCATCGTGATGCTCATTTCCTTATTCATGATGCTCATTTGTTTCATCATGATGCATATTTTCTTCATCATGATGCTCATTTTCTTCATCATGATGCATATTTTCTTCATGATGATGCATATTTTCTTCATTATGATGCATATTTCCTTCATCGTGATGCTCATTTCCTTCATCATAATGCTCATTTTTTTCATCATAATGCTCGTTTTTTTTCATCACAATGCCCATTTTATTCATCATGATCATATTTTCTTCATCATGATGCATATTTTTTTCATCTTGATGCTCATTTTCTTCATCATGATGCATATTTTTGTCAACATGATGCATATTTTCTTCATCATGATGCTAATATTCTTAATCATGATGTATATTCTCTTCATCATGATGCTCATTTTCTTCATCATGATGCATATTTTCTTCATCATGATGCTCATTTTCTTCATTATGATGCTAATTTTCTTTATCATGATGCATATTTTATTCATCGTGATGCTCATTTCCATATTCATGATGTTCATTTCCTTAATCATGATGCTCATTTTATTCATCATGATGCGTATTTTCATCATCACGATGCTCATTTCATTCATCATGATGCTAATTTTCTTCATCATGATTCATATTTTCTTCATTGTGATCAATATTTTCTTCATCATGATGAATATTTTCTTCATCATGATGCATATTTTTTTTCATGATGATTCTCATTTTCTTCATCATGATTCTAATTTTTTTCATCATGATGCTCATTTTTCATCATCATGATGCATATTTTCTTCATCATGACGGTCATTTTCTTTATCATGATGCTAATTTTCTTCATCATGATGCATACTTTCTTCATCATGATGCTTATTTCCATATTCATGATGCTCATTTCCTTCATCATGATGCTCATTTTCTAAATCATGATGCATATTTTTATCATCATAATGCTCATTTCCTTCATCATGATGCTCATTTTCTTCATCATGATGCATATTTTCTTCATCATGAGACATTTTTTCTTCATCGTGATGAATATTTTCTTTTTCATGATGCATATTTTTTTCTTCATGATGATTCTCATTTTCTTCATCATGATTCTAATTTTTTTCATCATGATGCTCATTTTCTTCATCATGATGTATATTTTCTTCATCATGACGCTCATTTTCTTCATCATGATGCTAATTTTCTTCATCATAATGCATATTTTCTTCATCATGATGCTCATTTCCTTCATCATGATGCTCATTTTCTTCATCATGATGCATATTTTCATCATCATGATGCTTATTTCTTTTATCATGATGCTCATTTTCTTTATCATGATGCATATTTTCTTGATCATGATGCATATTTTCTTCATCATGATGCATATTTTCTTCATTGTGATGCTCATTTCCTTATTCACGATGCTCATTTGCTTCATCATGATGCATATTTTCTTCGTCATGATATGCATCATAATGCTCATTTTCTTCGTCATAATGCTCGTTTTCTTCGTCATGATGCTCATTTTCTTCATCATGATGCATATTTTCTTCATCAATTTTCGTTATCATGAAACTCATTTTCTGCATCGTGATGCTTATTTTCTTCATCATGATGCTCATTTCCTTCATTATGATGCATATTCTTTTCATCATGTTGCATATTTTTCATCATGATGCATATTTTCTTCATCATGGTGCTTATTTTCTTCATCATGATGCTCATTTTCTTCATTATGATGCTAATTTTCTTCATCATGATGCTCATTTTCATCATCATGATGCTCATTTCCTTTATCACAAAACTCATTTTCTTCATCATGATGCATATTTTCTTCATCATGATGCTTATTTTTTTCATCATGATGCTTATTTTCTTCATCATGATGCATATTTTCGTCATCATGATGCATATTTTCTTCATCAATTTTCTTCATCATGAAAACTCATTTTCTTCATCATGATGCATATTTTCTTCATCATGTTGCTCATTTTCTTAACCGTGATGCATATTTTCTTTATCGTGATACATATTTTCTGCATAATGATGCTTATTTTCTGCATAATGATGCTCATTTCCTTCATCATAATGCATATTCTTTTCATCATGATGCATATTTTTTCATCATGATGTATATTTTCTTCATCATGGTGCTTATTTTCTTCATCATGATGCTAATTTCCTTCATCATGATGGTCATTTCCTTCATCACAATGCTCATTTTCTTCATCATGATGCATATTTTCGTCATCGTTATGCGTATTTTTTATCATGATGCTCATTTTCTTCATCATGATGCATATTTTCGTCATCATGATGCATATTTTCTTCATCATGATGCATATTCTCTTCTTCATGATGCTAATTTTCTTTATCATGATCCATATTTTCTTCATCATGACGCACATTTTCTTCAACATGATGCAAATTTTCTTAATCATGATGCATATTTTCTTTATCGTGATGCTCATTTCCATATTCATGATATTCATTTCCTTTATCATGATGCTCATTTTACTCATCATGATGCATATTTTAATCATCATGATGCTCATTTTCTTCATCATGATGCATATTTTCTTCATCATGATGCATATTTTCTTCATCGCGATGAATATTTTCTTCATCGTGATGAATATTTTCTTCATCTTGATGAATATATTTTCTTCTTCATGATGCATATTTTCTTCTTCATGATGATTCTCATTTTCTTTATCATGATTTTAATATTTTCATCTTGATGCTCATTTTCTTCATCATGATGCATATTTTCTTCATCATGACTCTCATTTTCTTCATCATGATGCTCATTTTCTTCATCATGATGCATATTTTCTTCATCGTGATGAATATTTTCTTCATCATGATGCATATTTTCTTCTTCATGATGCATATTTTCTTCTTCATAATGATGCTCATTTTCTTCATTATGATTCTAATATTTTCATCATGATGTTCATTTTCTTCATCATAATGCATATTTTCTTCATCATGATGCTCATTTTCTTCATCATGTGCTAATTTTCTTCATCATGATGCATTTTTCTTCATCGTGATGCTCATTTCCATATTCATGATGCTCATTTTCTTCATCATGATGCTCATTTTCTTTATCATGATGCATATTTTCATCATCATGATGCTCATTTCCTTCATCATAATGCTCATTTTCTTAATCATGATGCTAATTTTATTTATCATAATGCATATTTTCTTCATCGTGATGCTCATTTCCTTATTCATGATGCTCATTTGTTTCATCATGATGCATATTTTCTTTATCATGATGCTCATTTTCTTCATCATGATGCATATTTTCGTCATCATGATGCATATTTTCTTCATCATGATGCTAATTTTCTTCATCATGATGCATATTCTCTTCTTCATGATGCTAATTTTCTTTATCATGATCCATATTTTCTTCATCATGACGCTCATTTTCTTCAACATGATGCAAATTTTCTTAATCATGATGCATATTTTCTTTATCGTGATGCTCATTTCCATATTCATGATATTCATTTCCTTTATCATGATGCTCATTTTACTCATCATGATGCATATTTTAATCATCATGATGCTCATTTTCTTCATCATGATGCATATTTTCTTCATCATGATGCATATTTTCTTCATCGCGATGAATATTTTCTTCATCGTGATGAATATTTTCTTCATCTTGATGAATATATTTTCTTCTTCATGATGCATATTTTCTTCTTCATGATGATTCTCATTTTCTTTATCATGATTTTAATATTTTCATCTTGATGCTCATTTTCTTCATCATGATGCATATTTTCTTCATCATGACTCTCATTTTCTTCATCATGATGCTCATTTTCTTCATCATGATGCATATTTTCTTCATCGTGATGAATATTTTCTTCATCATGATGCATATTTTCTTCGTCGTGATGAATATTTTCTTCATCGTGATGAATATTTTCTTCATCTTGATGAATATTTTATTCTTCATGATGCATATTTTCTTCTTTATAATGATGCTCATTTTCTTCATTATGATTCTAATATTTTCATCATGATGCTCATTTTCTTCATCATAATGCATATTTTCTTCATCATGATGCTCATTTTCTTCATCATGTGCTAATTTTCTTCATCATGATGCATTTTTCTTCATCGTGATGCTCATTTCCATATTCATGATGCTCATTTTCTTCATCATGATGCTCATTTTCTTTATCATGATGCATATTTTCTTCATCATGATGCTAATTTTCTTCATCATGATGCATATTATCTTCTTCATGATGCTAATTTTCTTTATCATGATCCATATTTTCTTCATAATGACGCTCATTTTCTTCAACATGATGCAAATTTTCTTAATCATGATGCATATTTTCTTTATCGTGATGCTCATTTCCATATTCATGATATTCATTTCCTTTATCATGATGCTCATTTTACTCATCATGATGCATATTTTCATCATCATGATGCTCATTTTCTTCATCATGATGCATATTTTCTTCGTCATGATGCATATTTTCGTCATCGTGATGAATATTTTCTTCATCGTGATGAATATTTTCTTCATCTTGATGAATATTTTCTTCTTCATGATGCATATTTTCTTCTTCACGATGATTCTCATTTTCTTCATCAAGATTCTAATATTTTTATCTTGATGCTCATTTTCTTCATCATGATGCATATTTTCTTCATCATGACTCTCATTTTCTTCATCATGATGCTCATTTTCTTTATCATGATGCTCATTTTCTTTATCATGATGCATATTTTCATCATCATGATGCTCATTTCCTTCATCATGATGCTCATTTTCTTCATCATGATGCTAATTTTCTTTATCATGATGCATATTTTTTTCATCGTGATGCTCATTTCCTTATTCATGATGCTCATTTGTTTCATCATGATGCATATTTTCTTCATCATGATGCATATTTTCTTCATGATGATGCATATTTTCTTCATTATGATGCATATTTCCATCATCGTGATGCTCATTTCCTTCATCATGATGCTCATTTTATTCATCCTGATGCATATTTTCGTCATCATTATGCATATTTTCTTCATCATGATGCTAATATTCTTAATCATGATGTATATTCTCTTCATCATGATGCTCATTTTCTTTATCGTGATACATATTTTCTTCATCATGATGCTCATTTTCTTCATTATGATGCTAATTTTCTTTATCATGATGCATATTTTATTCATCGTGATGCTCATTTCCATATTCATGATGTTCATTTCCTTAATCATGATGCTCATTTTATTCATCATGATGCGTATTTTCATCATCACGATGCTCATTTCATTCATCATGATGCATATTTTCTTCATCATGATGCATATTTTCTTCATCAATATGAATATTTTCTTCATCATGATGAATATTTTCTTCATCATGATGCATATTTTTTTTCATGATGATTCTCATTTTCTTCATCATGATTCTAATTTTTTTCATCATGATGCTCATTTTTCTTCATCATGATGCATATTTTCTTCATCATGACGGTCATTTTCTTCATCATGATGCTAATTTTCTTCAT